>PVJC01022094.1:0-27672 GCA_004026665.1 Murina feae | reverse complement strand
TATTCTTCATTTCAGTCAGTGTATGATTCATTTCTACTTGGTCCTTTATCATATCAGTCAGTGTATGATTCATTTCTAGTTGGTCCTTTATCATATCCTTGAGGGTCTCATTAAATTTATCGGCAGTCTCTAGCATTTTCTTGAAAAACCTAATAACCGTGGTTTTGAACTCTATATCCTGTTGTTTTCTTTCCTCCATTTCTGTCATTTGTGGCCTGTTTCTTTGTCTCCCAATTTTGGCTGCGTCCCTTGCTGAGTTAGGCGATCGCGAGAGGAATTAACCTCTAAGCCATTTGGTTATGAGAGTCAGCTGTGTCTACAGTGGGAGAACTTCTGTGCTGGAGACACCCTTATGGGGCTAGAGTTGTTTCAGTGGGGCTTTTATGCTCACTGCATCTGCCCCGAGTGTGTTCCTTGTGAATCTGTTTTGTTTAGGTTAGTCCCACTCTGGCCACTGGGTGAGGCTGGCTCCTGTATCTTTAAGGAGGTGTTGAGTTAGCCTTTGCCTTAGGCTACTCAGCCTTTTATATGCAAAAGCCTCTGACGCAGCTTGGGAAGGGCGAGGCCTTGGGGAGTTTGCAGGGCAGGGCTAAGCAAATAGCTATGGTGCTTCTTAGCCCTGCGCTGAGAGACACCAGGTCTCTGTGTCCCATGATAATTGCTGCAAGCAACGCTGAGAGAAACCCGCTTTGGATTTCCTCCTGGTGCCAGTCAGTCCCCCTTCTCTGGGTGTCTGGGTCCTCAGAAACTCGCCTGGAACTGGAGTTCAGAGCCGCTGGGAACTTGTGGCTCTCTCCATTTTGGAAAAGAACCGCGACCTCCGGCACCAGCCCTCTCCCCGAGCCCCGTGCGTGCGCCTCCGTACCTCTGTACTTTGCTTCTGCTGCTCCTCTGAGTCTCTGACTCTTTTCTACTTGTAGGATTTTCACTCAGCCAGCCTTCCTGTGGGTGCGAGTGGTGTCCGTGTGTTCTTTTTGTGTTTTTTCTGAAATAGTTTTTCACGGCTGCATTTACGGTGTTTACCTTATGCCACCATCCTGCTGTGTCGATCATTGGGTTGTCTTTTTATTTTTCAGTTATATAAGAGTTCTCTATATATTTTGGGTACTCGACACATCAAATACATAATTTGTAAATATTTTCTCCTATTCTGTATTTTTTTGCTTTCTTGATAGTGTCCACTTAAGAATAAATATTTTAATATTAATTTCAATTTGTCTATATTTTCTTTGGTTGCTTATGCTTTGAGGTCCATAGTGAAGAAACCATTGCCTAAGGTCATAAAGATTTATACCTGTGTTTCATTGTAAGAATTTTCTACTTTTAGCTCTTACATTCAGGCCTCCGATTTTTATATATGGTGTGAAGGTCCAACTTTATTCTTTGCATATGAGTATCTAGTTGTTCTTAGCACCATTTCTGTAGAAAACATTATTCCCTCCCCCAGTGAATTATCTTGGCACTCTTGTCCAAAATTATTTAACCATAAATGTATGAACTCATTTCTGGACTCAGCCCTATTCCATTGATCTATATGTCTAGACTTATACCAACACCACATGGTCTTGGTTGTTGGGCTTTGAAGTAAGCGTTGAAATCTGAAAGTGTGAGTTCTCTTAAGTTTTCCCCCCCAAAAGTTATTCTGGCTATTCTGGGTTGCTTACATGTTCATAGGAAATTTAAGATTACTTTGTCAGTTTTCAGAAAAAAGGCAGTTTGAATTTTGGTAGGATTGCATTGACTCTGTAGATCAATTTAGGGACTATTGCCACCTTAGCAATATTAAGTCTTCCAGTCTGTGAACATAATCTTTCCATTTATTTGGGTCTTTGTAAATTTAATTTAAGGATGTTTATAGTTTTTAGTATACAAAATTTGTCTTTTGTCAAAAATATTCCTAAGTATCTTGTTCCTTTTGGTACTATTGTAAATGAAATTGTTTTCTTAATTTAAGTTGTAGATAGTTCATTGCTAGTGGTAGAAATAGAATTGGTTTTTGTGTATTGATCGTTTGCCTCTAGACTGCCAAACATTTTTTCTCTTCATTCAGGTATTTCCCTAAAATCACAGTTGTCATGAAAAATCTAATTTATTCAACTTGCGTATTCCTTTTTTGAGGATTTTTTTCTTCTTCATAAGCAGGCCTGAGTTACCAAGCTATTTTCAGTCCAGTAATAGGTCTTCAAACATTTGGGTACTTGTTAAGTGCCTCTGTAAACAAATGGTTCACAACCTGCTTTTCTGCGTGGTCCGTACGAGCTACTATCTTATCACTGTGGGCAGATATTTCATTAAAATAAAGATCTAAGAAACTGGAGAATAACCTGTGGAGAATTCTCCTTCTGCCAGCTCCCTGCCCTATCCCTCCCAACTAATAGGTAGGAATTATAATTCTGATCTGTTCTGAAAAACACCCAGTTTCGAGTCCAGCACTTGTTCCTCTCACTTACGTTCTGTTCCTTGTTGTTCAGTTAATACACTGCTTCGTCACCTGCTCTGGTCTTACACATGCCCAATCTCTAAAGCTTTCCCTGCTGCTGAGACTGAGCTCCTACGTCCCGTGGCAGGTGCTTTGGTGTTCTGGACTGCTCAGCTAGTTTCATTTCTTCTCTTATGGTGCCTCTTAGACATTGTTTTGCTGGCCTTATCCCATCCCCTCTCAGCTTGCAGGTGTAATTATTGTTAGTGAGCTTTTTGGCCATGCTTTTTTTCTCATCCTGCAGTCTAAAATTTTGCAATTTGTGGACCCTTGATGGGTAATGCATTTATATGGCACAAGCAGTGTTAAGAATAATGATATTTATGTGCCCCTTAAAACTTCATACAATCCCTTTTGTACAGGTTTCTTCTGTACTCTGTCTCTCCTCCTTGCCCCAGTGCCTTCTTGCTAGTAAAGTATAATTTTGTGTGTGATCTTTGCTGGTGCTAATAATGCCAGTGCACATCGTTTTCTGCTGGTGAAATGCTCTTACACTTGAAAGTAAATGGCTCTTTTAGTGCTGTATTTTTCTTTGAGTAGCTCATTGAAAAGAATTTAAGAATTTTAAATAATTTTATTCTTCTTTTTGAGCTAAGTGAATCTTTCTAAATCAGTTTTTCAGGTTCATTTTCCATTCAGAGCTTTCAAAATTTGGAAATAGAAAAGATCTGACACTTAGCCCATTCATTATTCTCACACATTTCAAAAAAACTGCCACAACTAGGGAATTATATGTGATAAAAATATTTTTATGGTCCAGGGTCCATAAATAAGAACTATTAAGAATTGTGAGGAACAGAAAAGTGTTGTGTGTTTGTTGCCAATCAGTGTCCCAAAATTAAGGCATTAGAGGCCTGAACTTGAGTTCTACTTTCTGTGTGAAGAGCGATCCCTCCTCCCCGCCTCGCCTCACACTCTGAGCCTGTGCTGCTACTATTCCCATAGATGTACGCGTCTGGTCTAGGTAAGGTTGCCGAAGATCTGTGAGCCCCTAAGAGATAATTGTATTTAAAAAAAGTTTGCATCTAAAATTACTTGTGATTATATCTGTAAATGACATTTGGTCATTTTCTTCTTTAAAAAAAAGGTATTAGCCTGGCTGGTGAGGCTCAATGATTGAGTGTCAACCTATGAACCAGGAGGTCATGGTTCGATGTCCAGTGGTGGCACATACCGAAGTTATGGGCTGGATTCCTGCTGTGGGCCTGCAGAAGGCAGCTGATCAACCATTCTCTCTCATCACTGATGTTTCTATCTCTCTCTCCCTCTCCCTCAGTAAAATAAAAGAAAGTATCAAATAGTGCTTTTTTAAAATTCGATGTAAAACTTTGTCTTCTGTTTCCTCCATCACTTCCTTCCAACTCTGCTTCCCAAAGGCAAACACTTTGAATCGTTTCTTATTAACATTTTGCTCATTGCTTGTCTCCAGTATCTTGAATAGTGCCTGTTGGGACACATAATATTTCTTGGTTGAATGAACGAAAGATTGTCCTTTCTTTGTTTCCATCTTGATAATTTATTATACAACTAGTGGCCTGGTGCACAAAATTTGTGCATTTTAAAAGGGGATTAATTAGAGGAAATATTTTAATATTGCTATTTGCCCTTTCTCTATAATAGAAGTGTCAGAGATGAAAGAAAATTAGTAAAATGGATATGAAACTCTTCCTGTCAGAGTCTGGGGCGCACCACGGGATTCAGAGTCAAGTCCCCGCCCACCCACCTCAAAATCACATGAGTCCCAGACCCAGATGGCGCCCCCCTCCATTGGGCTAGATCCAGACCCAGCTGGTCCCACCTTTGTCAAGTCCTGCCAGGCAGAGGGCGCAGCCTCAGGTCCCCTGGCCTGGTGCCGGGAAGGGGGGTGTGCCTTGAGGTCCCCCTCAAGCCCCGCCAAGTAGGGTGTGCAGCCTTAGGTCCCCTGGCCCAGTGGCAGGTGGGGGGGGGTGCAGCCTCAGGTCCCCCGTCAATCCCCACTTGGTGGGGGGCATGGCCTGAGGTTCCCTGGCCCAGCATTGAGGCATGGTTATGCACCTTGAGGTCCCCTGTCAAGCCCCACCAGGCGAGGGCCATGACCTCAGATCCTCTGGCCTAGTGCTGGAGCAGGGTCCCCTGTCAAGTCCCATGGGGACAGGGGTGGGGTGGGGAGGGGTGGGCGTAGCCTCAGGTCCCTACTGATTGGTCGTTAACACTTTTTACGGGAACTCAGCCTCCGCTGTGGGTGCAGCCATCTTGTGTTATGGAAACCCCTCCCCCTCTACCCCCTCACCTTTGCTGTGGACGCCGCCATCTTTGTGGTGGAGTGATGGTCAATTTGCATATTCTAGCTTAATTATATAGGATTGTGGGTTGAATATCAATTTTCCTCTTAGATAGCATTGCTCTACCATCTTATCCAATGTTGCTGTTTACGTGTGATTCCACTAAGTCTAGTGTTTTTGCACATTACCTATGTTTCCTTTCTGCAAATTTTTGTGATCTTCTCATGTTAACACTTAAAACATTAATTATGCTGGGAATTAAATCTAGACATTCATCTTGCTCAGTAAGGGGAAATTTTCTTGAACTATTTCTTTGAGAAGTCTTCCCTCTCCCCTGCCCCACTAAGAAAGGTAAAGAAATATGTTTTCTCTGTTGGTTCTTTCTGGAATTTTATTACTGGGATGTTGAACTTCATGAATGTTCTTTATTTTTTTAAACTATTTATTATTATTTATTAATTTATGTTTAATCCTCACCCGAGGATATTTTTCCATTGATTTTTTTTTATTTTTTAGAGAGAGGGAAAGACAGAAACATTGATGTGAGAGAAACACATTGATTGGTTGCCTCCTGCATGCACCCTGACCAGGGTTTGGGCCAGGGAGGAGCCTGCAACTGAGGTATGTGCCTTTGCCAGAATTGAACTTGGGACCCTTTGGATCGCAGGCCGACGCTTTATCCACTAAGCCAGATGGCTAGGGCACTGTTCTTTATTTTTAAAAAATCTTTAGTTATTTATCTCTTTGTCTTAATGTAATTTCTGGGAGATTTTCTTAGTGTTAACCTTCTAATCCTTCTATTAGTTTTTTATTTGTGTTTTCTAATTTAAAATGTGTTACCTTTTTCTTGTTTTCTGATTGTTCTGTCTTTTTAAAAAATCCTCACTTGAGAATATAGTTCTGTTGATTTTTAGGGGGGGTGGGGGAAAGAGAGAGAGAGAGAGAGAGAGAGAGAGAGAGAGAGAGAGAGAGAGAGAGAGAAAGAAAGAAACATCAATTGATCTGCTGCCTCCTGTATGGGCCCCGATCTGCAACCTTGTATGTACCCTGACCAGGAATCAAACTCGCAAGCCTTTGGTGCATGGAAAAATTACTCCAGCCAACTGAGCCCCCAGCCAGGGCTGGTAATTCTCTTTTTAAGTCGAGTATGTTTGTTGTTACTGTTTTCTAGGTAGACTCCCAACCCTTTCCTCTTGTTGTTTAGCTTTTGCCCCACTCCTGTTTCTCCCAACACTTGGTATCTTCTCTGAGCTACCTTTCCAGGGCCCATCTGCCATTTTTAAATTGCGGTTCTTCTTACTATGAAACTGTGTAACTTAATTTTATGTGTGTAATTCATATGTAAATTTAACATGAATTGTATGAAGAAAATATTGAAAGTTTTTTTGTCTCCCTTAATATCCAGATAGATATTGTGCTTTGTAATAATGAACTCTTTGAATTTCATTTGTGTAGAAGAAATTGAGGAAGAATCTGAAACAACCATTGAGGCTGACTTGACTGATAAACAGAAACATCAGTTGAAACATAGGGAACTCTTTTTGTCCCGCCAGTATGAATCTCTGCCTGCAACACATATCAGGTAAGAACTTTTTAAAGAAGTTGTTAGTATTCAGTAATATCGTGACAATTTAAAAAAACCCCAAGCAACCTTCTTTGAAGCATTTTCCAAACTCTGCTCACGATTTTGCTTAACTTGGTTTACTAAATACTTCATAATGGAATCTTATCTTGAAAATTCATAGTGTGTCTTAGCATATTAAAGCCCTGAGAATGTTTTGCAGTAAAGTAAACACTTAGCTTTATTTTAATACTGACTTTTCCAACTTATTTGGGTATCTGTTTAGCATCCCATATAAAAGTGTCCAGGAGACATCTTGCATTTTGGAAATGCAGGTCTTTTCCAGAGTCCTATAACATTAGAGAGTCACTAGAGGCCCAGTGCACAAAATTCGTGCATGGGTGTGGTCCCTAGGCCCGGCCTGCGATTGAAGCATGAGCGTCTGGCATGCAAAGGCAGATCCCAAATGACCTCTGGGCCCTGGGCAGCACCTGGGCCCCTGGGCCTCAGCTTGCCCCCCCTCCGCCTGAGTCATTGGGCTCTCCTGCTACCACTGGTTGCCATCTGTGGGGTGATTGGCGGGGTGATTGGGCTCCGCTTGCACCTGCCTTGGCCTTGTGCCGCCCACTCACCTGCTCCACCATCCCGCCATGGTCTCGTTGGGGTCCATCAGGGCCAGCAGCACCTACACTGCTGCCAGCGCCACGTCGCCACCCCCCACCATGTTCTGCGCTGCCCCCTTGTGGTCAGTGCACATCATAGCAAGTGGTTGAACTCTTGGTCGAGGGGACAATTTGCATATTAGGTTTTTATTATATAGAATAGGATTAGAAGCCAAGAACTAGGACCCAAGATTTGGTTCCTAGGCAGGTGACCTTTGATCCTGTAGTATATGGCCCTTTATGTTTCTTTGGAGGACCTCTCGGCTAAAAACTTCATATTCTTTATTACTTGCATCTGCTTTGTGCATTAATAGGGTGTAAAAGTGAGAAAATTCAATCTTGGTTTGTAGTTTGATAAGTTGTGGAGGAATGATGGTGGTTTTACATGATCTGCTGATAGTGGTAACATTTAATCACACACAGTTAAGCCGTTTCTCAGTGTAGTTTATAATAGTTGCATCTTGGAGGTATAACAAAATGTTTGAACTAAAAACAACAGGTAGGTATACACCTTTAGGATCAGGAAAACTTGGGGAGTTGGCATTTACTCAGCCTGAGATACTATAGGGCATGTGTCAGAGGAAACAGGTGAGCATAAATGTGCAGGGAGCAGAATGTGTCCAGGCTGATAGGTATGAGGAAATGCAGTGTTTTTGTCTCTTTAGGTAAAGAAATTCCTTCAACTCTTGTTCACAGTCTTTATTAATTTTATTCAGTTCTCTTAAAAACTATTAATATAGGGAATAAAATATGTGAACTATTTATTTATTTTAATAATTGCCCCTTCCTCCTTTTTAGCCTACAATTCAGTATTGAATTTAAATCTGTCTTTTTGGGATTAGACAGGTTTGATTTGGTCCTTGTAACCACACATACGCACACACACACACGCGCACATACCTCAACTCCCAGGATCTCTTTTCAAACTAGACATGGAGATCTTCTAAGGTAAGAAATGAATGACAAAGACACTATAATTCTTTTCCCCCCAATTCTTTTAAGAAATGTCTTGATAACCCCTCAATATAAGTTAACATTATATTGTTGCTTTATTTAGTTTTTTTTTTTTTGTTTGTTTGTTTTTTTTTTAGGGAACACTGTGATTAGATTGGCTACAGTTAGTATATTCTGTGTGAATTAGGACCTTTGCTGAAAAAGATAATTAGGCCAGATGATTTTACCCACCAATTAGAGGTATTCTAGGAATTAGGAGAGTAAGTTAATTTTTGCTCAAAAAGATAAAATGTGAAAACATTTAATCATTTTCTTACAGATGTATGTAACTAATAAATGCTAAAGAGCCATATGAATTGATTATTTAATTGGAAGAAGCTTGAATGTAAAAATTCATTTTAAGCTCAAGAAGTTTTGTGGCCAGTTTTAAGAATCTTGCCAGTACAAGAATGTGACAAATGGTTTTTAAAATGTAACCAAAACACACAAGTATATTTTTAATTTACTCTCTGGATAGCTTAGAATCTGTTTACAAGTAATGCTAGTTTCCTTTAACAGATTGCTTGGAATGTAAAAAGTGATGTGTTTTTCATCTTTCATAAGGACTGAGAAATTATATTGAAATATAACTATCAAGACGCCCTGTGTTGAACATAGAAATTAAATAATGTACACGATCCATCACCGTTGAACGCATTTTCTGAGAATATTCCAGATTGGGTAGTTTACTAGGTGCTTGGTAACTAAGACAAGGTCCCTAGCTCATAAATTCAAGAAGAAGTTTATCAGGTGGCAGTTCTTTTGAATTATGATGGAGACACAGGCATTTGGGGCTTTATTTTCTTCCCCAAATTGAAAGGGACATTTGTAGCTTTCATCTTTGAACAGCTGAATGGGGTTCAGGGCAGTCTCTGGCCATAGCGTGGAGTCGTGCTGCCCAGTCCTCATGCTGATGTGGAACAAGTGCACGTTGAATGTGACCTTGACATTTTGCTACTGTTGAAGTCATGCCCTGTCTATTTCTGCTATAATAGGAGGAAATTATCGGAGCCCCATTGTTGTTTGGCAGCAAAGAGGGCTAATTTGGCAAATACTGATGTTTTATTCTCAGGGACATTATCCTGTGCCCAGATTTTCCTTGTGCCATGTGGAGCATAGCAGAAAACCTGACAGGTATTCCTGAGGTTCTTTGTAATTTGTGAGCTATAATACTGTAGTTTGAGATGCTATGAGCTTCTCAGAGTGACAGGGAAGTAACTCTTTGTTCCTTCTGATTCCCTGATTCCACTGGGAGAGAGAGATCCGAACAGTTCTGGGGAGGGTCAGTGATTCAGCTCTTGTTGTGAGATACATAGGACTTGAACAATGAGAATGCTTTGAGAACTTTTTTGTTTTGACAAAGGGAAGAGGAGCTTGCTTCACACACACTGTCTTAGGCCATTAATATTAAATTATATATGCTGCATACACCATTTATAAAGCACTATAAAATGGATTGTTAATGCCAGCTATGAGACCTGTTGTAAATATATATACTATATAATAAAGAGAGAATATGCAAATTGACCGTCACTCCGGCCAATTTGCACCCACAGCTGAGGCTAAGTTCCCATAACGAGCCTTAAGGAGCAATCAGCAAGAACCTGAGGCTGCTCGCCCACCCACCTCCTGCGTGGGGCTTGACAGGGGACCTCAGGCTGCTCCCCCCGCCCTGGCACCAGGCCAGAGGAACTCAGGCTACACCCTCTTCCCTGGTGCCAGGCTGGGGGACCTCAGGCCATGCCCCCTGCCCTGGCCCCAGGCCAGGGGACCTGAGGCTGTGTCCCCCACCCAGCGGGACTTGACGGGGGCCCTCAAGGTGTGCCCTCCGCCCTGGTGCTGCACCAGGGGACTTCAGGCCATGCCCCCCACCCCAGCACCAGGCCAGGGGACCTCAGGCTGTGCCCCCTGCCCCGGCACCAGGCTAGGGGAATCACAGGCCACTCCCTCCACCCAGCAGGGTTTGATGGGGGACCTCGGGCCGTGCCCCCCTGCCCTGGCACCCAGGGGACTTGAGGCTGCACCCCTCTACCTGGGAGGGCTTGACAGGATGGGACTGGCCAGATCTGGATCTAGCCCAGTGAAGGGGGGCCATCCAGGTTTGGGACTTGAGCGATTTTGAGGTGCACGTGGGTGGTTGAAGACTTGACTCTGGGTTCCATGGTGCACCCCAGACTCTGACAGGAGGAAGATTTTCATATACGTTTTACTAATTTTCTTTAATCTCTGACACTTCTATTATAGAGAAAGGGCAAGTAGCAATATTAAAATATTTCCTCTAATTAATCCCCTTTTAATGTGCACAAATTTCGTGCACCGGGCCTCTAGTAATACTATATTCAGTCATATATAGCCCATGTTTATTGAACTTGGCGTTTTAAAAAAATTTAACATTTATTGAACCTTTATGATCACTGTTATCCCACTTGCTTTACATTATCTTATTTAATCCTCACAGTGACTTGAAGTAGGTCCTGTTATAACCCCAATTTTACAGATGAGGAGACTGAAGCACAAAAAAGTTAAGTAACTTGTCAGATTCACGGTTTAAAAATATATATATACTAGGGGCCCGGTGCACAAAAATTGTGCACTGGGTGGGGAGAGGGGTCCCTAGGCCTGGCCTGTGCCCTCTCGCAGTCTGGGACCCCTCCGGGGATGTCCACCTGCTGATGTGCCTGGCCAGCCTGGGTGAGGGGCCAATGTCTGTTTGTAGGCTGGCCAAGTTCCCCAGTGGGAACCCTCACCCCAGGGGGTGTGGCAAGCCTGGGTGAGGGTTTGAGGTCAGTTTTCAGGCTGGCCACATCTCCCACTGACCCTCCGGGCGATCTGGCTTGGGGGTCCGGCCAGCTGGTCCACGCCCCCTGAGGCTTCCGCCTGGGAGGCGATCGGGTGGCAGGCAGCCACCCCATGGCCTCTCAGGCCCAGGAGGGAGGCTCAGGTCCCGCCGGCTGGTCCCGCCCCCCGAAACTTCCGCCTCGGAAGGCATGGGCCGGCTCAGGGCCCCGGATGCCTTCCCGGATGGAGGCTCCCAAGATGGCGGAGGTCGCAGCCCCGGAGAAGCCGCACACACCGGGGCTGCGGCCTCCACCATCTTGGCTAGGCTAATTTACATACAGTCACTCTGATTGGCTGATGGGCGTGGCCTAGCCCATCCGGAAGAAACAGTTAATTTTAATATTACACTTTTATTAGTTAGGATATATATATATATAATTTCAGAGAGGATGGGAGAGATAGAAACATCAATGATGAGAGAGAATCATTGGTTGGCTGCCTGCTTGCACGCCCCTTCTGGAGATTGAGCCTGCAACCGGGCATGTGCCCTTGACTGGAATTGAACCCCAGACCATGCTCTATCCATTGAGCCAAACCAGCCAGAGCTGGACTCACAGCTTTTAAATGGCAGATTCAGAATTTGAACCCGGACTGCCTGATTGCAGAGGTACAGCATTATGATGTGTACATGACTGTAAATGTTGAAAACATGAGGCATGGAAAGAAGCTATTAATAACTTGTTGACTAGGTAAGCTCACCCTATAGTTCCTCCACCCAACAGCACCAATATTTTGGTGTATTGTTAATACCTTTTCTCTTCTATTCTTAAGTGTGTTTGTTGGATTTTGGCCTCACGTTGCTGGAATTTACTTGGAATGACAATGTGTAGCTTCCTGTCTTGCTAAGTAGTGCTTATTCTTCTGTACCACAAAGTCATCTTTGCTCTTTCTAGCTTCGTTGATTTGTTTTTAAATATGTGAGAAATATGGTTGGAAAATGAATGATGGAACAGCGGAGGAGGGGAGGACAGTTAAGTACAAGAGGGTATTTATTCAAGAAAGAATCCAAGTATCATTCATTGTCTTGGTATAGGCAAAGATTTTTAAGATTGTGAAGAGTCTATGTTTTCCTGTTTCATCTTTTGTATTTAAGTTTGCTTTATGTATATGTTGTGAAGAGGGGTCAGTTAGAAAACTAAGTTTAAAAAGATAATCATTTACAATATCATCAAAGAACACTGAACACCTAGAAATAAATCGCAAGATGTTTGAAAAAGGGGGAGAATGTGTAAAAAACTATTATAATAAAGTATTGCTGAAGGAATGAAAAGACTTACGTAAATGCAGGATAAGTAAATGCATGACAATATGTCAGTTTTCTCCACATTATCCCAAAGATTGAATACAGTTCCAAAGAAAAGTTCAGCAGGGTTTGTGTGTATGTAAACTAAGCTGATTTTAAAATGTGTGGGGATGTAAAGGATTAAGAAAGGTGAAAATGAGGTGTTTTAAAGATGTGGTTCATGTGCTCTGGAGTGTCCCTCTAAACCAAGTGTCCCTGACTAGGAGTTGAATGGTGACCTCCTGGTTCACTTGTCGAGGCTCAGCAGATGCGCCACACTGGCCGCCGGGCTCTTTGTCTTTTCTTATATTTTCTGATTTTGGTTCTGAGCTAAGTCTGACTTTTATCTTCCATCCCATCTACTGATACTGTACTTAGTGTGCTTAAGCTCATAGGGCTGCTAGTAGCACAACTAGAGGGAAAATATAGTAAGTGGGGGGAAATCGTATTCCAATTTAACATTTTAAAGTTAACATTTTTATACACACTTTAAAAAATGTGTTTACACTATATAATCTTTCCTTTGAAATGATCAATTTATTCCCTATGGGTTGAAATGTTTCCTTCTCTAACCAAAACCACAATGCAGAAAGCCCTGGGCTAGATGGGAGCACAGTCTGCATATTGTCCCTAGTTATGGGTGTTGCACACGGTTGTGGAAACGCCTGTGATTACCCTGGCAGACAGAACAAATGGTCATCCTGTTCGGGAGTGGGGGAACTTTCTAGTACCTTACCTTGGTTCCAGCTGTGAAAGGGAAAGGGGCACCCAGGGAGGGATAGCCTCCTCCCTTGGATTTACTTGTTGACAGTTTCTCTCACATTTTTATCAAATCTCCTGAATTGTGGATTAAAGTCTTAATCTTCAGGACTCTTCACGTGCCACAGGCAGAATGGTCTTTCTAAAGCACTGCTTGTCATTTTTCTCCACCAAGTCCACAGTAAGCCCTAACTTCTCTTCTTGGTTCTTATTCCTCTACCTTGCTCAAACAGATGTTCCAATTTGGGTTTTTTTTTTGGGGGGTTTTCTTTTTTGATCCTCCTTTCATTTTTTTAAAAAAATACATTTTGTTGACTTTTTACAGAGAGGAAGGGAGAGAGATAGTTAGAAACATCGATAAGAGAGAAACATCGATCAGCTGCCTCTTACACACCCCCTACTGGGGATGTGCTGCAACCAAGGTACGTGACCTTGACCGGAATTGAACCTGGGACCCTTCAGTCTGCAGGCCGACACTCTATCCACTGAGCCAAACTGGTTAGGGTCTCCTTTCATTTTTATTTCTTAACATCTGTTAAAGCAATATTAACAACAAAAATATATCTTTGAGTAGAAATGCTTAAAGGTTTCCAGATTCCTTTGTCTTCTTTGTGCTCCTCCTTTTTATAATCTATAAGATTATATTTCTTCAATTAACATAGGCAGTCCTTGAATGTTTGTTGCTAAGATTTATTTAGTAATATAGAGCATTGGTTTTTAACCAGTTCTTAAGCAGTTTTATGTCCTCGGGGACTTTTGGCAAGGTTTGGACAGTTTTGGTTGTCACAACTCGCTGTGAGGATGCTACTATCATCCAGTGGGGTAGAGGCCAGAGATGCTATTTAAATATTACCCTACCAGGATAGTCCCCGCAACATATGGCAGTAACACGAAGGTTGAGAAAAACTGGCTCCCTTAGTATATATTGTAGTCATACAAATTTCTGCACTTTATCTAATGAGGATCCCCCCTTTTGGTTTAAATTTAAATTTTACTATTTTTAAAATCAAATAAATGTGTATAGTTGTCTAATAATATTGAATAGTCATGAGCCCTGATCCCCCCCCTGCAGTCATTTTCAACTTCTCTGGCAGTGACTTCTGCATGTTTACCACTCTGACACTGCTACTATTAATTTTTCAGTTTTAGAAATCTCTCTTTACTTCTTCTTCCTTCCCTTCTCTTTCCCCCTGTGTTTCCAATATATCGCAATTTTTATTTAACTTAATGATCAATCTTTGTATTTTACAACTTGTAAATATTTCTCACATACCCTTTCTCGCACAACCTTTTGTTTTCCTTAGAGTATGATAATTGTTTCGCTTTTTCCTCTCAATTAGTCTTCTAAAATGTAAAACGTTTTTAGTGTTTACTTACTTGAAAATGTTTTTTACTGTTGAATGGAGATTTGTTTAAGCATAGAATTCTGGTTTAGAAATAATTTCTTTCAGAATTTCTAATCTTTCTGAAAGCATGGTGGATCTTTTGAGTTCATTATTTTATTTGGTTGTTCATTGTATTTAATGGATACAATGTTGTATAAAACTGCCTATTCGCTAAATTTCCAATCACAAAACCTAGCATGGTTTTTTTAATATGAAAAAGTCTTCAGAGAAAATGTAAACTCCTAAGGCCAATGAGAAAAATACCTTTTTTAAAAAATGAAGAAATAATGACTTTCATTGAAAAAAGATTAAGGTTAAAGCAGACCTTGCACCCGTCGTAGTGGTATTCCAAGGTCAGTGTGCCTTAAGGTCACTGGTGATGTTTGTTGATCAGGTAGATTCCTGATCCTTCCCCAAGATACTTGGATTCATTCAGTCTGGTGTGCCTGAGAAATTCGAATTTTTTTCCAAGTAGGGATGCTAAGTTCTGAACCATTCCACAAGATTCAGTTGTATGAAACTGAAGGAAATTCTTCAGGCAGTATGGAAATGGATGCTAATTTAAACTTTCTCTTTTTCACTTATCCAGATTGGTAACATCTTTAGGTAAAAGAAATATATTACCTGTATGCACATTTCTACATACGGTTTTTGAATTTCTTAGATTATAGAGGGCATCCTGATAAGCAAACAGTAGGCTGATCAACACCTGCCATTAAACATGGGACCATGTTGTGTTATGTTTATTCACATGTCTCTCTGCCCCAGCACAGTCTCTGAAACAGTATATTTTAAAGAACTTTTTGAATGATCTGTGGGGTAGTATGTTACTTCCATGGAAATTCCTTGCTCTTGCATGGTTCCATGTAGAAAAGCAGTATGAATAATTATATGGGCCTGGGGTGTTCTTTCATGTGTATGGTCTTTGATATACTTATCATCATGTTTGGGTATCTTTATTCCTTAAAGATTAAAGTATTGTAGAAGAGAACAATGAGGATCATTGCTTGAAATTTATCATAAATCATATTCAGAATTTGATAATAATTCCTTTAGTTTGGGGTTTGTTTAGAATTTAGCATGTACTTATCTATGTGCAAACATTTGTTCAGCATAAAGGAAGACAACACTTTAAATCTCATTTAAGCTACTTTTATCGGCAACTCTTGGCATCTAGTACCTGTTTATTACATAATCATAATTACTTCATAAGATAATTCTGACTCAACTTCCTGCTTTGTTAGCTATTAATACATGTACATGAATATTTTTGTGTTGGATTTTCATTTTTAATTTGGGAAAAGTACAATATAGCTACAGTAAAGAAAATTTAAAAACTAAAATAATCTATTATCCTTTCATTTTTGCATAAAAGCTATATTGCCCCAAATAATTTGTATTTTAGATTGGTTGAGGTATCCTATTGGTGTTTTTTAATCATGTGCTCATAAAACAGTATAACCAGTGTTTTCCCTCTCTAATATAATTATGAAAATAATGGTTTAATTATTCAGTTTAACTTCTCTTCTCCTTTCAGACAGTATGGAGGAGACTTTAAGTATGCTATATTGTTTATATGAATGTCCAGTGACTGTTAACCCTTAAAATTCAAGTGACTATTAAAGAAAGTGGTATCTATTAAAATAACATTTAGCAGATTTTGCTCCTCTCATTTAAAAAATACTCAACATTTGAGAACGTAACAAAAACGAGTTTATTTCTTCTAGGTAATGTATTAATTGTTACAAATACTGCTTTGTTAACTGTTATTGAGGCAAAAAAAAAATGGAGCTTACTTTTGGAAAGCCCATTCATTATGGGAGCATACTGCATGCGGGAGCGCACATCACAGGTCGGAGCAGCTCTGTGGCTGCGGTAGATGTGCTCACAGCCACAGAGCACGTTCCCACGCATAGTTGGTCCTCTGTGAAGGTACTTAGGTAATTGTTGGCTTTTGAGTGCTGTTATGTGTACTGAAGTAGTAATCTTAATTTTTCTGCTTCAGTAATATGTATGAATAAAATATATTAGAAAAATAGGAAACGTTTGTAACTCTTGGCAACCAAAATAGAGATTGGATATTATGGAGATAACATATGCTCTCAAAGATACCTTTTGAAGTGATGTTAGTTAACCTAAGGTGATTACCAGAAAAAGATGTTTTTTATGAGGAGAAAGTGATTTTAAATTTGAGGAATATAGGAATGTTGCAAAATGTTTAGAAAACTATTTTTTTAACCCATGTGCTAGTATTTTACTTGTATTTTATTTTGCTTGTGGTAGTTTTTCTTTGAATTGTTATTCTTATTTTAACTTAATTTTTTTCTAATACGATTTGCATCAGTATTATTTTGTATTGGTTTCAGGTGTATACCATAGTGATTAGACAATCATATACTTAAAATTTTTTAATTTTTTTTTTTTTTTTTTTTTTTTTTTGGACAGGAGAGGGGGGTGGGAGGGGGAGAGAGATGTGGGAGAGATGTGCAAAACCCACAGGCACCCCAACCAGGGATCAAACCCTCAACTGGGCATTGAACCTGCCACCCCTTGGTATATGTGATAATGCTTCAACCGAGTCACACTGGCCAGGGCATATATTTTACAACAAAGATACCCCCCACCCCCTTCCTCACCTGGTGACGTACGTAGTTATTATAATACTAGTGGCCCGGTACAGGGATTCGTGCACATTGAAAGGAAATTAATTAGAATTCCTGGGGTGGTGCCACAGCTCAAAGGGCATCTTCAAAGGGCATCTGCGGAGTGAGATGGGGAGAAAAAGAAAAGTCACGCTCGGGTCTTCGGGCTCAAGATGCTGGCTCTGGTGCAGGGATTAATGCAGGTGGTCCTGGGTAGTGGCGGGTGGTAGCCAGCCTGGGGGCCAGCCGGGGTGGGACTGGGCGTGACAGGCCTGACATGCCCTGGAGCCAACCTCCCTCGTACCTTCCCAGGTGGCTGCACCTGTGCGGTCCTGCAGCTCGAGGGCATCTGCGGAGTGAGCAGGTGGGGTCCCTTGGCCTGGTCTGCAGGGATCAGCCGAAACCAAACTGACTCTCCGACATCCCTTGAGGGGTCCCAAAGTGCGAGAGGACACTCTGCAAAGTTCCTGTCCTACAGGGTGTGGAATGCGAACGCAAGTGTGTAGTAAACCAGATTCAGGGCAGCAGTGCCCCAGCAACAACATAACCCACGGCCGGAGGTGGAATCATGCAGCCCCGCGAGGAATCAGGCCCCCTCCTCTCTGGTTTCAGGGTGCGTCATCCGAGAACCACCGCTGCCAAGTCACTGCAGCTCAGCAGCTCCTGCATTGAGCATCTGTCCCCTGGTGGTCAGTGAGCATCATAGGTACTGGATGTTTGGACAGTCACTTAGCCTTTTATATATATATATAAAAACTATGGACTATATTCCCTGTAATGTGTTTGTTTTTGCTTGTTATTTTGTGAGGAGCAAGTAGTGACTTTTGTTTAGAAAATTAAATAACGTCATACTTAGAAAATATTTCTGAGCCCTGATGAATATCTATAACTTGAATAGTCAAAATTCTTCTGTCAAGTCCAGCCGGTATGGGTTAGTGGTTGAGTGTCAATCCATGAACAAGGAGGTCATGTTGCCCACTGGGGGTCCTGGAGGAAGCACCAATTGATGCTTCTCATCATTGATGTTTCTATCTCTCTTTCCTTTCCTCTCTGAAATCAATAAAAATATATTTAAAAAATCCTCCTGTCAAATATGTATCTATAATTGAATTTTTTAAGCTAGTGAAGATAATTTTAAAAGTGCTCATAATTTATGCCTCTACCTGGATAACCTTACTTTTTCTCAAGTCTAGACCAGCTTTTTTAAATTGATATAATTTCAAAACTCATACGCAGAACTTAGGATCAAAGGTAATTGCTATCAAGCTTCAAGGTCCATATAAGCCTGTAGATCGTTATTTTGCCCCTTGCTCTGTAGAAGTTCCTAGTGTTTAAATTTTAACTAGTCTAGAGCAGTTTCAGTAAAGGTAAATTAGTTAATCCTGATATGAATGTGTATTATTTTTAGGTTATCATATGCAGTGGCTTTTTAAAAAAATCTGGAGGCTATATTAGATACTGGTATTCATTGTTTATATAATGTCTTTGCTTGAAAAATATAAAACCACCTCATATTTACTCATTATAGACTCAGGAATTGACTTAAGCTGAAGGTTTTTTATTGTACTCTTTTTTTCTTGAATAATTAAGAAATAACTATAAAGTGCTTTATGATAGAAGCGTTTACCGCCTAACAGTTCTTTCCATTTATAGAGGTAGCTTCTCTATAAATGTCTGCAAAAACAGCTTTATGTTTTAAGTTATGCAACAGCAGGATTGTAAAGCCAGTCTTACACATACACATTTATGTATATTCCTAACTGCCATTTGGATTCTTAATACCAACTTTACATTTTGAATATTTTGTTTTCTGCATAGGTCACCACTGTGAAGGTGGGGTAGCCTTTCTTAAAGCTTATTTGTTCATTCACTTTTCCCCTCTTTCAACAGGGGGAAATGCAGTGTTGCCCTTCTGAATGAGACAGAGTCAGTATTGTCATATCTTGATAAAGAGGTAATTCACAATTATACTTGTTTTCTGTGTGTTTTTCCTTTTTTTGCATGAAGCCATATCTTTTGAATTAATTTCTTTTTGTACTACATTATTGCACCATCATAGCAGTATTATAGTAAAAGTATAATCACTAAAATGCATTTGGGTAATTTGATTTTTCTGGTTGAGGCAAGAGTTGACAAAACCCCTGTGTCTGTCTCTCTCTTTTCAGTTGGTATTGAAAAGCTGTATAAAGTACAGCATGTGATTTAGCTGGTAGAAGAAATATTTTGGCTTTATGAAAACATGACTTTACTTCAAGGTCCGTACAAGCCTGTAGATTGTTATTGGTCCTCCTTCCTCGTTTTTGTTTGTTTGTTTTGTTTTGTTGCCATTGTTGTTTTTAATAAATAGCTTTTCTTTTAGACTCTTTTAGATGAGATTTTACCATTGGTGGTATGCTTTCCTTCCTGGAACCCTAATAAACTTTGTCAACTAAAAATATTTCTTTCTGTAAACTTCAACAAGAAAAATTTTAACTATGTCAAGCAGGTTGAATTTGAGCATGTGCTTCAAAAAAAGGGAGGAAATGCTGATAAACAGAATAACTTGTATTCCACGTTATACACAGTTGTATGTGACCTATTTGCATTTGTATTATGGGAAAAATATTTTATTGTTGGTGTTGCTTCAGTATTTAAACTTTATATAGTGTCATGGTGTTTTTGTTTTCCCTAAGTCTTTATTTTATATAGATATATGTGTGTGGGGTGTGTGTGTGTGCGCGCGCGCGCATGCGTGTTTAAAAAAGAATTAAAGGGACATATTTCTTATCATAGTCAAGTATTGTCCTCTTATCTCAAATGAAGAAAAATGAAAGGATAGCTAAAATATGTGGATCTAGTATGTATTAGAAACTCTAATAAAGAAAACGAAAAGGAAATAAATATTCAAGGCAGATAAAAGGCTAATAGTCCTTATAACTTACACTTGTGAAATTTAGAAAAGAAGGTACTCACATCAGACTGTCCAACAGAATGGTTGATAATAACATGGACAACGATAATGCTAGAAATTAGCACAGAAGCAGAAATATGTTTTAGTGTATTTTGGTATATTTGACTGTTGAGTGGATTTTTAAAAAATGATACTTTTTGTCTTCTATGTTATTGTTAGCAATTTGGATTTGCTAAGGACTGTAGTAGGTGAAAATTTGCAAAAGTGTTTGTTTTTTTTTCACCACTTAGTCTTTTATCAATCTTTGCGATAGGAACTGACCTGTGGCATGTGTTTAAGGAAATGTAAAAAAAATTTTTTTTTTAAATCGTTACTCAATTTCATTGATTTTAGAGAGAGAAAGAGAGAGAGAGAGGGGAGAGAAAGAAACATCGATTGGTTGCCTCCCATACACACCCTGACTGGAAATGGAACCAGCAGCCTTTCGGTGTACAGGACAATACCCAACTGAGTCACACTGGCCAGGGCGCAAAATCTTGTTTTTGTGGGATATTATACTAACATTTTACAGACTAAAAGTGACCTGAAGTGCCTCTACTTTTAAAGCTGATGGTGAGCCAATGGTAACAGCTTTAGTTACCTAGTAACATTCTTTGTTGCTCCTGTCTTAAAAAATAAAGAAACAACAGCTCTGATTATGCACTGACTGTCCTTACCCCCTGCCTCCTCTTTACTCCTCCCCCCATCTATTAAGCCGGTTTATATAATCTGCAGATTTTTTCTTTTCCTTAGATAGCATTTTTTACATGCATAGAATGTCACATAATGGTGTGACTTTTGAACAGTTTCACTATCTAATCTTTTTCTGACAGTGAACCATGATTAAAACACTGTAGAATGTTTTAGTATCTCCTTTTTTGTTCGTTTCCCATTATCACAGCCTATAAGACCTTGAAAGGAGAAAGCTTTATAATCTGACTCTTATTTGTACTTTGCTTAGCTGGATCTTGGTAAAGTGCTGATGGTAATGATGGGCCCTTCCAGGATATAATAGAGAGGTTCACGCAGTAGGTGACCCTCAGAATCATAGCTGAAAGCAGGTTCAGATGGCCTCGATTGGTTACCCAGAATTCAGCAAAGGACTGGTGGCTGGGCCTTCTTATCCATTAGGCTCAGTAACTAGGGCTCTATTGCCTTTTATGGGACCACGGATAGTCAGGTGGGTGTGCTGATGGTGGTGGTATGTATGTATATTAATATACCTACCTATGTATACATATGAATGCTTCAGAATTTAAAGGAGAACTACAGAATTATAATTAATAAAAGTTTAATTAAATTTTATAGTGTGACACTTTAATTAGTAAACTGTAAAAGCTTAGCTCTTCTATAGTATATTTAATGCGGGTGTGTGTACATTTTAATCTATAATAATCTATAATAATAAAAGCATAATATGCTAATTAGACCAGATGTCCTTCTGGACATCCTTCTGGATGACCTTCTGGATGAAGCCAGGGCTGCGAGGGAAGCCCAGGTCCTGGGTGCCTGCCAGCGGCCGGAGGGAAGCCTGGGTCTGGGTGCCAGAGGGAAAGCCGGTGCTGGCAGCTGGGTGAAGGAAGGCCTACTCTTGGACAAATTTTGTTCATCAGGCTCTAGTATTTTAATAAAATGCAGATGGACACTTGAAAAGTAAGAGTGCCTATTGTCTATGTAGGCATCTATACTGTTTAGTGTGGGCTTTGAGGTTTAAATGATTACTTGATTTTAGGTGTCTTACCTTTGAATTACATGGTTTAACTTTGCTAGCTTTTCAAAATCCTGTTTTAGAGCAGTTAAATGGTTTTCTTTTAGACTGGAACAAATAATAAATCTTTATAATGTATTTTTATTCTAAGCTATTTGTTTTGGCTTGATTTAATAGTATACTGTATTACATAATGACAATAACTTCATGTTCTCTTTAAACATTTATGAATTTATTCACCAAAATGAAATTTTATACACTCTGATGTTTTGTGGTTTCATGATCATGACATTAGATTTATTGTTTTATAAAAAGTTTACCTAGGTATTTTCTGTCTTTTTTCCTCCCCAGGATACCTTTTTCTACTCATTGGTCTATGACCCCTCTGTGAAGACACTACTAGCCGACAAAGGTGAAATCAGAGTGGGACCTAGATACCAAGCAGACATTCCAGAAATGCTCTCAGAAGGTATGACTTTCTTTGGGTTTCAAGTGCTATGAGAATATAACTGTATCTCAAAACTTGAACATTGTTTTTGTCAGGTGGGAGAAACAACTTTCAGGCTAAAGTTTAAAAGGGTTCTCCCAATTTTGCAATTGCAGAAAAAAGCAAGGGATAATAATTTCATCAATTAGTCATTTTTGATTTTACATTTTTATGAGTGTTTTGGCCATTATCTCTGTTGTTTTTAAAGGGCAAACTTAAGAATGTTCATATTGTTGAATTTGTGTTTTAATGTGGCATGCTTGTGCCTTGAGATCCTGAGTGCCCATAAGCCAACCTTAGGACGAGGCCATGAAATCTAGTGAACAGTTACATTTTGGTGGAGATTTTGGCTGCTCTGGGTAGCTTCATGTAACAAAGAGATTCCAATTTGTATTTTAAAAACATCTTCCTAGCAAAACATATATTCTAATTGCATACTCAAAACTTCTATTGTCTGATTTCAAAAGTAAAACATTCTTACATTAAAAAATGAAGCACAAAATAGAGAAATGTGTAACATAGGAAATGAATGTCATCCCCTTTCCCTCACTTCAAACTCATGTTCGATTACTGTGATCAAATAGGCATGTTTATTTTCTTCCCACTTTGACTTGTCCTTCACCCAGGAATGGTCCATGTGCAGTGGCAAGTTGCACATTATTTTTGTAACTGCTTCTTTCGGTTTGCAGTGTGTCCTTAGCATCTTTTCCCATGAGTAGAGTAACTATTCTTTTTAGTGACTGTACACTTCTTACGTTTGCACGGAGATATGGTAATTTCCTTTTCCAGTCTCCTCTTGATAGACTTTTAGATATTTAGGATTTTTTGCTCTCATTGCAAATGATGCTGTTAGAAAATCTGCACATATATTTATGCTGTGTAAATAGTTTTCAAGCATAACTCCTTGGAAGTGACATGGTATGTACATTTCAGATACCGAAAAGGCTTCTTTGCCATTCAAAACCACTGTATTAAATTATAAAGGAAAGACCCAGATGCCTTCAGCAACACTGTGATTACGAGGGCTATTTCCCCCTTCACATTTAGAATTCTCATTATCTTAATTTTAAAAAAGATTTAGAATTTGAGATTATGTTTGTCTTGGTTATCTTTAGCCCTTCTGTACATTCCTTTGCATTTTCTCCTTGGTTATTTACCTTTTTATGCACTGGCAGGAGTTCTCTGAATATTAAAGATAAACAAATACAAAGATATTTGCCCTTTGTCTACAACTATCGTAAGCACCCCTCCCCACTTCATTATTTTATTTTTAAAACATTTTAACAGTGATGTAAATATATTTTATTTTTTGTCATATGGAAGTTTAGAATTTACTAGTCTTTTTCTTTAAGACCTGTGTGATTTGCATTATTCACAGAGAGGCCTCCACTTTTTATTTCTGCCCTCTGATTATTGAAGCATATGAGTTCTTCCATAGATTCTTCTCTCTACCTTGCCTTCTTCTAGAATATGTATGCTGAAAAGTTAGATCAATAGGTACTCAGGATAGAGTTTGTGAACTATAGGACACATTGATGTCAGTGATGGGTAGGAGGGGATGGCTGTGAATAATGCAGACTGCAGACTTTTGCATTTTCATGAACTTCAATACCAGGAAAGGTCAGTCACTAATGATTAAGCCTAGAGAACAGAATGCTGTGTCTGTACTCAGCTGTGTTGGGACATGTGTTTTTTTAACTGGACTGTATCAATTTATTATTGGCTGGGAGATTGCATTTACTCACATTCTGATTTGTGCAAACCAGCTTGTCTTCCAGAAACAATTTTTGGATATCTATAGTCCTTAATGTTTGATATTAGACTTAATATCATTTAGTGCTCACTAAATTATTATTAAAAAACGCTTGATTTTAAAATGTTACAAATAGTGCTGTAATGGTATAATGGATAATTTTGTACTCTGGATATAACTGAAAAATATATTTCCTGACAGTGCAATTGCTAAATCGTAGGGCACGTGTGTTTGAAATCTTTACAAAATGCCAACTTGTCTTCCAGGTAGTCATTTATAGGTGGGCCTTTTCCTTGTGGTAATTAAGATATAATTTGTATGTTGTAAGTACATTTCACCCTTTTTAGTTCACAGTTCTTTGAGTTTTTGACAAATGTATATGCTCCTAGTGAGATAGTTTAGTAAATCCATTTGTGCACAGGCCAAAAGCCAGGAACATCCCTAGTGCTCATGTGTGTACAGGCACTCAGCCCAAGTCCTGCATATCCGGAGCTTCCCTTTATTACTTCTCCCTGAAGTTTGATCTCTCCCTTCTTCAAACTGTACAGACCTGATGCTCATGTAATCCTTAATGATATTTTTATTATTTGACTTTTACAATTTTTTACTGCCTGAGTCATTGATTGTGTGGTTCTCCCTTGAGGACTGAGCATAAGCCTAAGTATTTAAAAAGTCTAGAAATTTTGTGTATTGCTCATGTAAATATACATGCTGAACAAAGTAATGAAGCTGGAATGTTTCAAGTAACATTGGGCAGATAAAAACAGGTCGTGCAATCTCACGAGTTCCCATTTATCCAAAAACTATATATATAAAAAGCCAGTGACCAGAATGTTGTAACGACCAGAATGACCAGTCACTATGATCCCCACTGCTGCCAGCGAATAGGCCTGATCATGGCTGGAGCCAGCCAGCCAACCTCCCACAGCCCCTCCCCCTGGCCGGCCTAACCCTGATTGGGCCCTAATTGCCCCCCTTTCCCCAATAGGTGGCAGGGCCAGAGGGCCAATCACCTGAGGCCCCTTCCCCCTGGCTGGCCCGGCCCTGATTGGGGCCCGATTGGGACGGGCCACCCAGCCAACTTCCCACAGTCTCCTCCTCCTGACAGGCCCGTCCCCAATCCACCCCGATCGAGGCCAGGCTGGCCGGACCCCACCTGTGCACAAATTTGTGCACTGGGCCCCTAGTTTAAATATAATATTTGCCCCTGAAAAGCAAAAGTCTAGTTAGAGTGATTTAATTTGCAAAACATATCCACCTAGCTTAGAATTTTAAAAAATATTATTTTAGGAAACAATAATATGTAAAATGCAGTAATTTATTCTGTAGTCCTTCTCAAAATGGACTTGAGGTTCTTCTAAGTAAGAGGAATGATTCTAGACAGCTGTGGCATCGGGAGAGTTACACCAGTTATCTGACAAAGGCGTTCTTTGTATTTAGAAAATGTGACTCAATGTTCACTAATAAAATAATCTTAGAGTTTATTAACAAATACTATGCCTTTAATATAATGTTTCTCCTGATAGTCTTCTTACAAACTTTATTTAGGCACTAGAACTTTTTCTTTAAATGGAATATTACACAACATGACCTTAAATAATATAAGAAAAATTAGGTAATTATGGGTGAGGTTGGGGGGAGAGGGCCCTACTAAATCTCTTAAGGTGCTCTAGGGAACCTTGGGATTCCGCTACAAGGTGAAAGCAGCTGTTTGGTCCTTCACATTTCTTAGAATCTCACCTCTTTAATACGTAGTCAAAGTACCCAAATGAAATTTGCACAGTTAGAAGTACTTAGGATGAGATCCCTTTGTAATATAGCATAACAAAACGGCTTCACTGTATTCTCTTTGCTTCTGCCCATTTTTTAAAATCTTAAAATTATTTTATTGCAAATAAACAAAATTGTGGTAGATAATGATGCAATTACACTGGAAACAAAAGTAGTAGTACCTCAGATAATTCCTTCTAAGTCACTGTTAACCACTGTTATTAATAGAACATATTCTCCCAGACTGTACATAAATATTCTGTAGAGACTCATAAAAATATATTCCAAGCAAAGTTTCATGTGTTAGAGATCTAAGTTTATTTTATCGATCTCTTCTTATATGTTTTATGACAGGGCAAGTTTTCCCTTACTGTTTTTTTTTAATTTCTCAGTAGAGAGGTCTCATCTCATAAGATCCCCTCCCCCCTTACTGTGATAGTTTATCATCAGTTTGTCAATTTCTTCTCCTCCAGATTTATTAGGATTCTGATTGAAATTGTATTAACATTATATATTACTTTGGAATATATGATTGATAGGTGATTGATCATTTCATAATGTTGAACAATATGTGGGTCTGCTTTTGAGGTCTCTGTTCTGTTCCACTGGTGTATTTATTTGTCTGTTCCTGCTCTAGCAACTCACTTTTAATTATAGAGACTTTGAGATATGTGTTAATATCTGGTGAGGCTAGTCCCTGTATCATTTTTCTAAATGAGTTTTATTATTAGCTTGACTAACACCAGAGAGGGAAAATAACAATCTTCCTTCCTATTTTTATTGGGGTTGCAGTTAATTTTTAAGTTATTTTAAGAAGAATAGACATTTTGATGAGGTTAAAACATCGTAATCAGAAACAAGGGATATCTTGCCCTTTGTTCAGGCCATTTTTGGGTCTTGTGGGAGTCAGAAAATATATAGATTTATTCATGTAGATTTTGTGCATTACTTGGTAAGCTTATTTTTAAGTCTATAATTTATTGCCTTTATTTGTAAGCAACTTTAACAAAGAAAAACACCATATTTTTCATATAATTAAAGAAGTCACTTTAGATTCTTATTTCAGCTTAAAGCATTTAGCATATACTAAATGTTTCTTTGCAGTTATAAGTAGGTAGTTACTAGTAGATACAAGATTTAAAGAACCCCTTTCTTTTTTCTAATTAGTATTTTTGTCAAGAGAGGTGTTGGGCTGCAAATAGGTATGCCAGTGGTTAAACCACACTTGAAAAACATGGACATTGTCATCATAGAAACTTCCATATATAACTAGTACCTGTTTGCAGGGAGATTAAACAGTAGAAAACATCGTATTCAAGAAGGGATATTTATGGCCCTGGCTGGTGTGACACATTTGGTTGGTTGAGTGACAACCTGTGCACCTAAAGGTCACTGGTTGGATTGCCGATCAGGGCACTTGCCCAGGTTGTGGGCTCCATCCCTGATTGGGGTGCATGTGGGAGGCAGCTGATCGATGTCATTGGTGTTTCTCTTTTTACTTCTCCTGTTCTCTCTCTCTCTCAAATCAATAAAAACATTTTTTTTTTTAAGAAAAAGAACAGATATTTACTTTGATGCTCTTGAGTGGGTACATTTGATCAGTGGCCAGATTCCAGTTTGCACTGGCATGGGTTGCAGAACTTGAATTAATATCCTGAGGAGGTGGCAACATCAGCACCCATGCCAGAATATATTACAGGCTTACATTCTTTATGAACATATCTTGATGGATTCTAAGATATTGTTGTGGCATTGGTCTTGCTAGGGAATAAGTCTTTTTGTGACTTTAGAGTTTTGAAATTCACTTATGATTGCTCACCATCTAACAAACTCTTGAATATCTGGATTGGTATGTAGTTTGCAAAGGAAGGTAAAGAGTTCTTTGAGATTTTAAATCTTTTATTGAGTCTGAATAAAGCATCTAAAGAATTTTCTGTAGAAAAAGGTATTATAATGTGAAAAATTTTGAATTATTAATTCACTGTTGTAACACTGAACATTTAAGAAAGAAATCTGTTTACATATTAAATTAAAATTTTGGCTGCTAAAAAGTATAGTAACATTAAATTATTAAACTACAGTGAGTGGATTCACAGGTTTGGGTAAAACCTGGCTGTGCGCCTAAGTGTCCATCAGCAGATGAATGGATTAGAAAACTGTGGT
>PVJC01022093.1:0-27651 GCA_004026665.1 Murina feae | reverse complement strand
CAGGGGGTTGGTGGCCTGCTTGGCAGCTGTCCAGGCCCTTGGAGGGGCATCGGGGAGTGCGAAAGAGGTGGTAGGGGGTCAGCGGCCTGCTTGGCAGCTCTCCAGGCCCTTGGAGGTGCATCGGGGAGCAGGAAAAAGGCAGCAGGGGGTCAGTGGCCTGCTTGGAGGGCTTCCCAGGCCCCTTGCAGGGCACCAGGAAGTGGGAAAGCAAGGTGGTGGGACAGGGAGCGGAAAAGAGGTGGCAGTGGGGGGGTCTCGGCCTGCTTGGTGGCTGCCCAGGCCCTTTGCGGGGCACCTGGGAGCGGGAAAGCAAGGCTGCAGGGGCCGGGGTCCTGCTTGGCAGCTCCCCAGACCCCTTGGTGGCACCGGGAAGTGGGAAAGGAAGGCAGCAGGGGACGGGT
Organism: Murina feae; assembly: GCA_004026665.1. Taxonomy (NCBI): domain Eukaryota; kingdom Metazoa; phylum Chordata; class Mammalia; order Chiroptera; family Vespertilionidae; genus Murina; species Murina feae. The sequence goes on along the minus strand of PVJC01022093.1, from coordinate 27,250 downwards.
GAGTGGGAAAGAGTTGGCAGCCTACTTGGCGGCTTCCCAGGTCCCTTCCGGGGATCAGGGAGCAGGAAAAGGCTGGCCTGACCACAAGGCGGGGTTTTCCCTGCTTTCTGGTGGCTGGAGGAAGATGGGCAGTAGGCAAGCTTGGGAGGCAGGCAGCACCCAGCCCTGGTCACAGCTCAAAAAAGAGAACAACATGCAGGGGAGGGCAAGAGTCTAAGAGATCAACATAGAGGGGGTGCCTGCTCCAAGCCTTGACGGTGTGCCTGGGGGCAGGCCCCCGGCAGGTAGACACACACAGGAGGACTGCTCTGAGCCCCAGATGCGGCTGGGGGCAGGTCCCCAGTGGTGACACACACACACACATACATACACACACACACACAAAAGGCGCCTGGCAGACTGGGGCCATCATAGGACATCCACTGAGGGGTCCCAGACTGTGAGAGGGCACAGGCCGGGCTGAGGGACTCCCTCCACCCCGAGTGCACAAATTTTTGTGCACCGGGCCCCTAGTACAAATATAAAATCATGTTGATCACCTGAAACTAATATGTTACATGTTAATTATACCTTAATTTTTAAAAAATGTTTTTCATGGATGCTGCTATTCCCTTCACCAATGTGTCTCTCATGGCCTCAGTGAGACCGATAGGGCCTCTGGGAAATTTAGCTAGGAAATAATTAGGATTAGAATGTTTTGATTTGCACAGGACAAATCCACACCAACACTCCTATTTTTGTAATCTTTGAATTCCTTTATATTATTTTAAGGAATGTTGGCATTCTCAAATGTATTTAATGTGGGCCATTATTAAGTTTACTAGAGGTCCGGTGCACGAAATTTGTGCACTTGGGGGAGGGGGGACCCCTCAGCCCAGTTGCACCCTCTTGCAGTCTGGGAGTCCACAGGGGATGTCTGACTGACAGCTTAGGCCCGCTCCTGGTGTTGGACATCCTTAGTGCTGCCTCAGAGGCAGAAGAGACTCCTGTCACCACCGCTGCACTCGCCAGCCATGAGCCTGGCGCACTGACCACTAGGGAGAAGCTCCTGCATTGAGCATCTGACCCCTGGTGGCCAGTGCACATCATAGTGACTGGTCATTCTGCCATTCAGTTGATTTGCATATTAGCCTTTTATTATATAGTATATTTCAATCAACTAATTGAACAACTAGTAGAATCTCTTTCAACTGCATAAGGCAGCACATTAATCCAGACCCTGTGGCAAGTGCACCCCTAATCAATCAATTCTACCCAATCCAAAATTACACTTCTTCCTCAGTACATTTTCAGAATCCCAAACAGTTTCCTCAGGTTTTGCCAATGTAAATGAGTCAAATCTAGAATTCTTTTGGTAGGAATCTTCTCCTGGGTTTGTCTTTGAATTGTATCCAACCCAGCTACTGGAATCTGATATTATGTGTACAGAGATAAGGAGAAATAATCTGGGAAGAACAGGAAGCAAACCGAGTGAGATCATCACAGGATCTTCAAGCAAGGAAGCAACAACATCCTTTTTTTAAAAAAAAACAAAATTCTTTATTGATTAAGTTATTACATATGTGTCCTTATCCCCCATTACCCCCTGCCACCCCCACTCATGCCCTCACCTCCCTGTTGTCTGTGTCCATTGATTAGGCTTATATGCATGCACACAAGCCCTTTGGTTGAGCAACAACATCTTTAGACAAGACCTCCCACTTTGATTAGCACGGGGGGACACGTCAAGTGTTCTGGTTTGTCTGGGGTTGAGGGGTTTCCTAGGACTTTGAGAAATTAAACATGGGCTATTGTTCACTTAGTTCTGAGTGTCACGAGACCTCCAAATGCCTCTGCCATACATCCCCATTCCAAATCCAGGTCCTACTGTTTCCTGGTCATTACTCTACTTTTAGATGAGGCCTAATAAGGCTGTGAGTGCAACTCCTGGTGTAACTTGGTAACCAGATGGTTAAATAATACCTTGGTTTTCAGTTATTTCAGCCTTATAGTTGGTAAGAGAAAAGAGATTCTTTTAGCAAAAACATAGGCATTTTTCTCATTTTTATACTATGCCTTAAGCTGAGAACTTAAGCTTTTGAGCCTAAATTATCTCTTTACGATTCCATCTCTGTAGAGCAACTAACCTATCCCACAGTCCTGGATTTCTTCATCCTTTAGTTTTATGGCAGCAGCCATATATCAGCCAAAACCTTTCTACTCTTAGATAATGTATTCCATCAATATTTTATCCTCAAGTTTGTGTTTCTGAAGTCTCAAAGATATTTTGCTTCAATTGTTTTTATTAGCTTTATATTTTACCATTCATGCTTACGTATTTACCCATTTAAAGTCTACCTTTTTACATAGTATAGTTTTAATTTTATATAGTATATAGTTTTTATTTTCTCTATAGTTTAAAGTTTTCCTAATCTTTTAAACTACATAATCCATTCTTGATCTCTAATTATAATGCTGCCTTTATAATTCATATATTCAGGGGGTCTCTGTGAGCTTCTTGTTCTATTCCATTGTTCTCTATATTCTCATGACTAAGTATAAATATCTGGATACTAGAGGTTTAGTATGAACAAAATAATGTGAAATATCTCATTAATATTTTTATATTGATTACATGTCAAAATGGTAATATTCTGAATATGCTGGTTTAAATAAAATATATTATTAATATAAATTCCATTTTTCTTTTTATGAAACTACTAGTAATTTTACATGTAGCTCACTTTCATTTTCTGTTGGATAGTGCTGTTCTAAACTGTACTCTAGAGAAAAGAGAACAGACTGAGAAGAAAGATAAACATAGATTTAAAGCCCACCTCATTTACTTACCAGTATTAGCTCTGTGGACTTGGCAAGTTACTCAAATATCTACTTCATAAGGGAATTGTGGGGACTACATTAAACAACATAATGTACACAGAATACTTGCTACCTAGTAAGTAACCATCCAAAGCTGTTTCACTAACTTTCTCTAAGCACATTCATTTTGTATACAATAGGTATTAAATACACTAAGTTCATATTGAAATTAACTATCAGAATATTTTTAAATTCATTATATACTGTCACATGACCACCCATTAAGACCCAGCATTATTTTTAAATGAACAATACTTCAAAAGAAAAAAACAATTATTTCACAATTTTCTTCATTCACCTTTTCTATGCTTTAATAAATCTTTTGGATAGGTAAGTACATTTAGTTAGAGCTATAAGACAACATTGAAACAGACAAAAAAGAGGTGTTCTGGATCTTATCAAAATAACTATATTGAGGAAATTCTTGTCTAAATCTTACCTTCAGAAATACCCTCACCCCTTCTACTCCCACTTAAAACAATTTGTAACCTTCCACTTACAATAAAGTTATTTATAGTATAGTTTACCTTGAACATCGTTTTATATTCTTTAAAAGCATTACTTCAAAAACCAGAAAATTTTCCAAAAAATTCTACAAATAGGAAATGTTTTGTACCTGAGCTTATGAATTTAAAATTGTCTCCATTAGTTCAGTGATTAGTTTCTAAAGTAAAGCTTGAAATGAACATGAATTTCTTGGCTATAACTACTAATGGTAATTAGAATATTTTAATATCTAATGTAAAGATTTCTGATATTGCGGAAGTGGTTACAAAATTTTCTCCAAATTCAGAAGAAATTGTGTTTACTGTAACCACAAAAGGAGCTCTTGATTTCTGAGCGAATCAAGGGGACATTACACCAGGTCACTCAAGTAGGAACCCAGCTTGTTCGGGAACTGGGCTCTTGCTCCTGACTCTGCAGATCCTTGTCTTAAGAGGTTGACTCCGCAGACAGCCCTTTCTCAAGGAGCTGACCTATTCTCCTCTCTGCTCTTCCCACTGCTCAGCCTGTGCTGAACTGAAGGTACCTACCTCAGGACCGGAGCCATAGTCCTCAAAGGCCCAGCAGCAGTAAAGTGGAGCTGAAGGACAGGGCACTTAGTCAGGGGAGAGAAAGATGCTATTAGAAGGATAGGTGATGGAGGCCAAGGTGATAAGAAGATGTAACAATGGAGAAAGAATATTAAAATATAGGGCTGCCCAATGCTTTGTAAACAGCAATAATCTTTCTTAGAAATGTTAGAATTCAGTTGCACCAAAAGAACAAGTATGGTATGGAAGTGGAATAAAAATACCTGAGAAGTTAGTATGTATCTCTAGGCAACAACATGTTATTTCTGTTTTTAGAAAAAGTTCATTCATGCCTAAATATATTTCTGTCTATATATAAAAAAAGATTTTTAACAAAATGGTCAACCAAAGAATGATGGGTTTTAATTTTAATCATATCAATTTATTACTAATTTTGGTCTTCCCATTAGTTCCCTATATAAAAACAATGAGTTTCTCAGTAGTAGGTACAATAGCTTTTAAAGAGAACTTGGGCAAAATAAGATAGAAATCATAAATAACCAGAAAGTAAATGAAGTAAAATTATCTAGTATGATATGTGCCCTAAAGTATATTAATATTTTCTCATAAATTTTTAGATTGTTAAAGTAAAATTATCTTAATCTAGCATATTGTAACTCATTATAAAAGATTCTAATCTTCAAAAATTATGAAAGATTTCAGATCTCATTAATGGAGTTAGAAATGTTAGTTACTATGTTACTGGTCAGGTTTGGTCTGTGTTTTCTGGGCCTCCTCGGGTAGAATCTGGTCATAATCAGAGCTATACATCTGAGAGCAGACAAATGCTTCCTTGTTCTGGGGTTCAGGATAAACTGTGGCTGTCTTTTCCTGGTATGCATCTTTCACGATCTAGAAATGGAAAAAGAGTATTAGTTATATTTTAAGGAACAGAGGTGATGGTGAGTACATGGCAGAAGTTTTTGTCTGTTCCAAAAAAAATTAATATATAACTTACATCTTATCTGTTTTCAAAAATAGCAAGTTGTATTAAAAGCACACATACACAAAGAAGATATAAAGTGAAAATGCTAATATAAATTATGTAGCAAGAGGCGAATATGATAGCAGCAACAAAGGGAAGTGTGGATAGTAGAGATTTATTCAAGGGTGATCACACCAGGATTTCTCAGATAATGTGGGAAATGTCTTGAAATGACCTGACTGGCAATTAACTTGAATTGAATATCATAATATGCCTACTAAGTTTGAAGTTCAACACCTTACAGTTTTAATAATCTCTATGCTGACCACAGCCTCTTCTTTTACCCCAGTCTCCTGACCCTGCTCACCTAACCAGCAGGACTCCATGGGCAGTTTCAACGCTCCTTCCCAGCATCACAGAACCCTGTTTCCATGTCTCTGTGTCACGCTCTCTATTCTAGTCCCCAGCGTGGCGAACCCTAAGTCCCGGTTTTCTCCTTTCATGGCTCTGTCCCACAAGGTCCTACTATTCCTAACCTCATCTGGGTTATGTGGTTACACATTATGCTTTTATCCTCCTTTTGAAAAATAAAATAAAAAAGCAACTTCCTCTCAGCTTTCCCACAGGTAATTTTAAACCATCCCCTGTTGAGTCTCCATTTAAACTCTCACCACTCTACTGAGAAGATTCCAATTAATCTGAGAAAACAATCTCAATTTCCCTTTTCATCAACTCAAACTATCTCCTCTTTCTCTTCAAATGTCTTCTCTTCCCATATTTTTTTTGAGAAAAATGGATTTTCCCTCTTGTCAAAATGAATCACTCTATATGTGCTCTTAAATTCACTCCCATTTCACTGAAGAGCTATTTGTACACTAGACTTATTTGGATAAGTCTGTTTTTGAAGAATATTAGAATGGTTAAGGTATCTCTTCTCAATGTAAAACTATGCATTTATGAAAAATTATGGTTATAAAAACTGTGCTATACTATGAAGAAATGTTTATGAAAAATATCAGAAAACAAAACACCATACATTATTAAATAGTGTTAGAAAAGAAAGTGAACACATGAAAAAAGACTGGAAGCACACCCCCCAAAATGATGAGATGCTTCTATTAGAAAAGTAGAATTTAGGCATTTCCCTCTTTTCTGTTTTCCAAAGTGCTTACAATGCATTGTTTCATTTCTGACATAGACTAGGTGGAATTTCTCTTTACTCTTTCTGCTCCCAGGACACAGACTCTTAATGATCCTCTCAGTGAAATCTTCCCTCTCTCCTTGTCAAAGCCAAACTCTAGAGGAGTGGCTTGGATTGTGTTACCTTTCTCCATTCTCCCTGGACTTCTTAATTTCTTATACTATTGAAATTGCTTTTTGTAATAGTTTCTGATGACTTCTTACATATAGATAAAAACTGTCATCACTCAAATGAGCTTTTCTCGCCAGGACTTGATTTTCTTAATCACAATGTCCACCCCCATCCTGAAAGTGTGTCTTCCTTTAATCCTGACAAACTGCGCAGTCCTGAGTCTCTCCTTGAAATCATGACTTCTCTTCCTAACTGCCTTCTTTCTTCTGTCTTTTGGCAAAAAAGAAACGATGTTCTATCCTTGTAATCCCAACTACTGTGTGGTGCAATAACCATTCAAACTAGTTAAAGACTAGTAGACACACATCAGGAGAAAATATGAGCATACTCTTTTACAGATAAATAACCAAGCAGATTATCTCAATGGTTTTTGAAGGATTATGCAGTTTTGGAAGCATTTACTCTCAATCAACAAGATAAGTAATGACATATGAATCCTAAATGGTGTCATTTTGATAAACTTGCTAATAGCTTTGGTTTTCAACCACAAACCATTTCGCCTCTGATGGACCAGTTGGCAATGTTCTGGAAATATTTTTGTTTATCACAACCATGCAGAGACTACTGGCATCTATTGGGAAAAGGCCAGTGATGCTGCTAAATATCCTTCAATGCCCAGGGCAGCCCCACAACAAAGAGTTACCCAGACAAAATGTGCATGAGGTTGAGAAACCCTAGCTTAAATATATAATTACTATTATAGGCTGAACTATGTCACCCCAAAATATTGAAGCCTTAATTCCCACTACCTCAGAGTGTGACTGTGTTTGGAGATAGGGCCTTTAAGAGGTAATTAGGTTAAAATGAGGCTGTTTGGGTGGGCCCTAACCCATGCTGACTGGTGTTTTTATGAGAAGGTAAACTTGAACAAAGACACCAGGGATATGCATACACAGAAGAAAGACTCCATGAAGACACAGAGAAGGCAGTCACCTACAAGCTCAGGAGAGAGGCCTCCAAAGATACTAGTCCTGTTTATGCCTGAATCTTAGATTTCTAGCCTCCAGAATTATGAGAAAATAAATTTGTTTGTAAATCATCCAGTATGTGGTATTTTGCTATGGCAGCCCTAGCAAACTAATACAACTATATTGCAAAAATATCAATTTCTCTCTCAGTTACAAAAGATTTCTCTGCCATTAGATTCTTTTTGGCTGATTCCTTCAAATAGCTCGTCTACCACTGCAACAGCTTTGAGTGATTTGCCGTCATTGCATTGCCTTTTGCCCAGTGTTATTAGCTGTGATCTTTAAGATGCTGTACACCATGGAGACGAGGATCCACACACCGTGGAGACACGGATCCACACACGCTGGAGACACGGTTAAGGCAGGTATTTTAGAGTCTAAGTGTCACTCTACCACATCTGCAACATGTTAGCAACTTTCATAACTATGATATGGAAGATACCAACTAAAAAAGGGTAAAGTGTAAAAGGCCTAACTGAAAGGAAATCCTAATGAATCACTTAAATTATAGGAGAGACTAAGATTGATGGGGGAATTAATGATTCAGCTGATTCTTCCATTGCTACAGATCAGAGACCCTAAGCTCTGCTGAGGCTCTGTGCCTTCTGACATAATAAAGTGACAGAAATTTCAAGAGAGTGGACTTTTAATACCCAAAAATGCATATTTAACAATAGAAGGAAGGAAAAATAATGAGGTTGAACGAGAACAGTTTTACCTTTACTGCGATTTTCAGAGAAATATCTCTAATGGTGTTCAAAGGAGGATACAGGCGGCCCTCTGCCAGGTGCTTATCTGACACTTCCTGAGCTATAACCTTAAAGAAAAAGAAAAACAAAAATGTTTACACTTAACATCACAGGACGTGGGGGTTATGAGGACAATTAGGTGAATGGTACATATGTGGTCATATACAGAAGCAGATCACATGGATGTGATCCTCTAATTTCCCCTCCCCTTTATTAGCAGAACCACTGAGCCCAGACAGGCTTGGTGATTGGTGGGACCACACCATTAGCAAAAAAGACAAGAATAGAATTTGGGTTTTCTCTTAATCCAGTTCCTATTCTACTGTACCATGAAATTCTAGCAGCTCTCCCATTTGCTACACGAGAGGAACAGGGAGAGAGGAGTAGGAAGTTACAGGAAGACGACAGTGATGCCAAAGGAGCCTGACAGCCGAGGAGGGAAGGTGTGCAAGGCTGATGATGCTATTATTTCCACCTCACATAATCTTGCACAGGAGGGAGAGCAGGAGGCTGACAAACCTACTTCAGAGTCGCCTTGCAGGTAGGATTTCAATTTCCCACAGATTCTGGAGTATCTGGATCACCTAACTAGCATCAGCGTTAGCTGTCTGCAAACCATGCCCATTTCTAAATCAAGCAGTGCACACGTGCACACTTAAACATTTGCTAAGAGGGTAGATCTTATGTTAAGTGTTCTGACCACCACAACTTTTCACATGTCAATCACAACTCAATAAAGTGGTTTTAAAAATAGGAGAAAACGTGGCATCATGTGCCTCCTGAGGTGTTGCCCTGAGGAGACAATTACTGGGCATTTAGTGCTCCTCATGAAACCATGTAACTTGAATTAAATCAGAAGGAACCAATCAGAGGCCTAAACTGAGGAACACTGGACTGTATTCTCCAGTATTAATGCCATAAAAAGAAACAAAAGGCTGAAATATTTTTACAGTTGAAAGGATTAGCCTAGACACTATGAAGGTCCTTTTAATGGATAATTGGCAAAGTCTGAATTTGGATTGTGCATTAAATAATAGTATTACACGAATGCTAATGTTCCCGAATTGATAATGGTACATTGGTCGCATTAAGAAAATTTCCCAAAATATTTAGGGGTAAAGGGGCATACTATCTGTTAAGTTGCTTTCAAATGGTTTACCAATAAAATACGATGTATATATGCACATACACAGGTGAATGAGAGGACAGAGCAGGTGACTCAAGAGGAGTGGCGTGAGGACAGGAGGCAAGGCTTGCCTCTCAGAAGCGGAGAGGCTGCTGTACGTTCAATGCCAAGCCAGGAGGGCTGCCCCTGGGGCACACTGAGTGCTCCCCTCAGAGGCCTGAGAGACTATCGAGAACACCGGGAAAGCCAACGATCTCTGTGTGAGATATTAAACTGTCCAGGAATGGTGCCAACTCATGAGATTTCGAGTTGCATAAGATATCTAACTAGCATTTTCACAATAACCCTAATAGTTATTGGCAGTTGCCAATCAAAAAATTCACCTGGATCTCCTACATGTCACTGTGATTAACTACAAACATAATCTAGATGAAAAGGACTTTCTTCTTTATGGGGCCCTCTAGCAGTGAGTGCACATGGTATTGTATTTGTGCTTCTTGCTAAGACACATGACTATTCTATGTAATTCAATTCAGTAAGTATTCACGCAGTTTCTGCGATATGCTTTAGCATCATACTAGGTGCCACTGGTATTTTAAAAGAAGAATATGGAAAGCTCCCTTTTTAAAAAAGATAATTTACAATTTAATTATAAGGCAACACTTAATGTTTTAAAAATATATTTTATTGATTTTTTACAGAGACAAAGGGGGAGAGAGAGTTAGAAACATCGATGAGAGAGAAACATCGATCAGCTGTCTCCTGCACACCTCCTACTGGGGATGTGCCCGCATCCAAGGTACATGCCCTTGACCGGAATCAAACCTGGGACCCTTCAGTCTACAGGCTGACACTCCATCAAGCCAAACCGGTCAGGGCCAACACTTAATCATTTAAAATGAAGCTCTCAAGGGCATAAAACCACTAGGAATGAAATTTAAATGCTGGTATTTCAATGAAGACAGCCATGGCTAAAGAGAAAGACCACGAACAGCTAGAATGGTCACAAGAGGATGAGGGGGACCTTAAGCAATGACCGGAAGGCTAGGCTTCAATGTGTGGAGAATAATTTTCAGAGTTTTCCAGGCAGGATAACAGATAGTAGGTCACAGAGAGAAATTACATGTAAGTGTAGATGCATGGAAACTTTGGAATGAGGGAGACTGAAAAGAATGTCTGGCTTTTAAGCTTTGGTGTCTGCTTAGAAAGGCCATATCACTAATACAAATGCAAATATTGAAGGCAAGGGAAGGTGAGCAATATGGTTTTACACATCTTGTGTTTAAGCAGTCAGCAGGGTATTTCTGCGGAAATGCCCATTAGATAAGGAGACATGGTGAAGATGATAATAGAGATACCCAGATTTGAGCAATTTTTGAATGAAGATAATGGAAATAAGAGAATGGATGAGATCTCTCAAAGCAAAAGGGAAGAAAAAAAGGGCAAAAGATGAATGCCTGAAAAGTGCTCATAGCAAAAAAAAAAAAAAAAAAAAAAAAAAAAAAAAAAAAGACATGAAAGGGAGACACTGAAATCAATGAGGTGGTATAAAACCCGGAATATTGTTTTGAAGCCTAAGAGAAAAGTGGACAGGCCAAAAGATTCAGCCAGAGAGATCCCTAGCTCTGACAGGAACACCACTAATGACATCAACATATTTTATTTATTGTTCTTCATAGTGTTTTTTTTTGGTATTACTTTTCCTGGATAGTAAATGGGAAGACTTTTTTCATGCAACTTGTCACTAGAGGGTGCTGCAGTTATTTAGGAAACAAAATGCTGGCTACTATGAATAAAAGACCTTTTTTCTCTCTCTCTTATGATGTATCTGCTATAAAATAAAAATCATTACATTTTCCTTAACGTAACAGCTTTGAAATTAGACATGTTCTTATGTTCAACAAGACTTCCTGAGTTAAAGAAACGCTGAGACAGAGCTGCTGTGCTTTAGCTGCAGGGACAGAAAAGAAAGGAGCAGGAGATTGTCGCTTCCAGACGTCTGTTCTCACAGAATGGCGCTGAGCCTGGGCGCTGGGATTACACGCCTTTAGACCACGTCAGTTTCATAGCAGTCTTTGTCGACATTGTCACTGAATATTAATTGTTATTTCATTCCGTTCAGTTATAATGTTGTACAGGGGTTTAATTCTAAGAGAAGAAATTCACTCTAATTTTCATTCATGAATTATATCATTTTTGAACATGAAATCAGCTAGATGAACATTCTAATTATCAAAAGCTCATGATTTTACATCTGTATGTCCAATCACTGCATCACCCCCTGAGGCCTGGGGCCACGGGGAGTTGATGGGCACTAGAAGTTCATGTTACCTTTTGTGCTACATCTAATAAGTATTAAAGTGCTTTGTCTCTAAGAGTTTTGTATCTTTTGCCAGAATTTATGAAACTATGGCAGGCTATTTTGTTAGATTGACAATAGGGTAAAATTTCAGAGCTTTCTCAGTTCTTAACAGTAGTAGTTTAGCAGAGCTTCCCTAGTGGGTCTTCTCTGTGATATTCTCAGAATCTTTCTTGAAGACCCATACTAAAACCCACCTCTATTCTTCTAGCGACTTTATAAACACCTAATTCCCCATTTTAATTTCCTTTCTGCTAAAAATACTAGAGTGGTTATGCCCTGGTCGGGTGGTCAGTTGGTTCCTTATCCAATCAGGGCACATACCTAGGTTGAAGGTTTGATTCCTAGTCTGGGTGCATACAGAAGGGAACTGATATCTCTCTCTCTCTCTCTCTCTCTCTCTCTCTCTCTCTCTCTCTCTCTCTCTCTCATCTCCCCACTCCTTACTCTCTCTCTCAAATCAATACAAGCATATCTTTATATCCTTGGGTGAAGATAAAAAAAAATGCTAGAGTGGTTTCTGTTTTCTACACTGAACCCTGAATGATAAACACTTCTTCACTATACCAAATCAGGCTTTCATTTTAAATCTTCAAAATGCCATTAATATTTCTCTAAGTAGAGAAATATTTACCACTTAACCTATGAATTGGAGATATTTTAAAATTGATTTCAGGGGGGAATGGAGAGGGAGAGAAAGAGAGAAAAAGATCAATGATGACAGCTTGATCAGCTGCCTCCTGCATGCCCTCTCTGGGGATTGAGCTCACAACCAGAGCATGTGCCATGACCAGGAATTGAACTGTGGACCTCATGGTTCACAGGTTGCTGCTCAACCACTGAGACATACAGGCCAGGCTGGAAACAAAACTTTTAATTGTCCCACTACTGGCACAAAATTTGAAAGTATAAAGCTAAAAAAGGGTTCCATTTAAGAAATCAGAACACAATTCTATGGGGGTTTTGATCGCTACTAAAGAACAATCTTTTACAAATGACTCAATATGAACATGCTACCTGCCCCTTATTCTCTCTCCACTGGGAAAGATTTTCTCTCTTTCAGCTATACCTTCTAGGGAGTGAGCTAAGATTGAACTAGATCAATGGTTCTCAATCTGTGGGTTGAGACCCCTTTTGAGGTCGAATTACCTTTCACAGGGGTCGCCTAAGACCATCCTGCATATCAGATATTTACATTACAATTCATAAGAGTAGCAAAATTACAGTTATGAAGTAGCAACGAAAATAATTTTATGGTTGGGGGTCACCACGACATGAGGAACTGTATTAAAGGGTCGCGGCACTAGGAAGGTTGAGAACCACTGTACTAGATAAAGGCAACATCAGACAACTACATGAAGATCCTTTGGTATTTAGCCTGAGAGAACTTAAGAGTATTTTACAGTACCTCAGCAGTAGTGAGGAAAACCTTGTCTGTGATATGCCTCAATCCACACGCCACAACACCAAGGGCAACTCCAGGAAATACGTAAGAGTTGTTGCCCTGGCCAGGATACAGGGTTCGACCATCTGGAAGAGTGACTGGATCAAAAGGACTGCCACTGGCAAATATCGCTCGCCCCTACAACACAGACACACAACTGTAAAAAGACGCAAGCTATCTTAAAACAATGTATCACAGCAGAACTCTCCCACCAAGCATTTAGAAAGAAGTTTAATTTTTCATCCCTAATAAGTCTGGGCAAGCTGTTATGGTGTTGGCAGTAAGTTCTTGCGTGGGTGATTATTACTGCTCTCTATCTTACTCTCCACTCCTAGAAGTGCACAGGACACTCTGCAGTGGCCCAACCTGCAGGCCTGCCAACCATCTCTAATAGGCTTCCAATTATAGACTGCTGAGGATAAAAATGATATATTAATATTGGAGTATTGGAAAGAATGACATTCTAGGTTAGAGTTTAGGGATCAACATATTTCAACATAATCACTAGGACAAATTTTATATATTTCTACATTGTAAAGAATTACATGAAAAATCACATAGGAAATAAACCTATTAGAACAAGTGAGATTAGCAAATAAGGTTAAATTATCAGTAATTGTCTAAGACTGTCTTTATTTTTTCCTAGATTCATATTTTGTCACAATGTTTTTGAGGAATTTCATGTATTACATGCGTTAAGATGGCATTGACTTAAGGCCTGTTGGATGCTGACCAAAAGGGAAGCATCTGTCTGATCTATGAGGGGAGGGTGGAGACGTCCTTAAAAGCATTCAGGCATCTAAGACAGGAATAGGAAACCCTGGGCAAATAAGGCATCACAATCTGAGAAATGCACTGGAAAAGTGTAAAGTCCCAAATCCCCAAAGCATAGTTTAAATTATGATAAACTGGGTTAGAACTTGACCTTTTCATCTCATGGCACACAGAAACTAATTACTAAAATTCCGCAGCACACCAAAAAATATCTGACACTTTTTGCCAATCTAACAAAAATTAGGTTTGATTTTTATTAATTTACAAAAAAAAATAATAGTATTTTTTACTCCAAAGTGACTTTGTCTGTATCCATGGATTATGTGTATATGCATATAACTTCTTTGGTTAAAAAACCAAGTGCTCATACTTGTATATAAAGATTCTGGTACCAAGAATTAACCAATTAGCCTTATTATGCAACATGACCAATAAGATGCAACTCTATTATATGATCTATATATCTACGGTTCAAGACAGGGCATGCACACTGGATGGCTATTGTGTGGGCTGTTGTCATTTTTTTTATTTTACCATCTAAGACAAAGGAGGTCAGTGCCCCTAATTAGTCAGGTAGTGCATGTTTTAAAACAATTTTCACTGACTTTACTAGGGTAACATTGGTTGATACAATTATATAGGTTTCAGGTGTACAACTCTATAAGACATCATTTGTATATTGTACTGTGTGTTCACCATCCCAAGTCAAGTCTCTTTCCATCACCATTTATCCCCCACTAGATCCTCTTCTACCTCCCCGCACCTCCTTTCCCTCTGTAATCACCATACTGTCATCTTTGTCCATGAGGGGTTTTTTGTTTGTTTGTTTTTCTTAATCCTTTCATCTTTTCCACCCAGCCTCAAAATCCCACTCCCCTCTGACAGCTGTCAGTTTGTTCTCTAGGTATTGCATGTTTTAAAAATTCTTGTGGCATACCAGTTGAAAATCACTGACCTAGAGTCAAAACCCATTATGATATTAATAATATTAACTTATTTATTTTAACCAATTTCAGAGACTATCTTATGTATAAAGGTAAAATTGTATAATGATTCAACCTATTCAGGATATAGAAAGATGAAAACAGATGAGGAAGAAAATAAAAATTCTCATGTAGGTGTCTATAAGACATTATTATGTGTTACACAAGATTAGGTTATACTTTCAGACAAATCTGGTACCTTCAGTTTTGTTTAGCAGATAAAATATTTTATTACAAGTAACTTTCTAATGTAACTAAATTAATATTTGATATATATTAAATAAACATTTATATGTACTACTTGGTATGTACATACACCTTCGAAAATTTATAGGAAGAGACCTTCAATATTGCATTTATTCTTGTTTGACTTCCTCCCCTCCTTCACTCCTTCTCCTCCTGCCCATTGTTCTATAATTGTCATATTTTATGGAGGAATGGCATTAAGTAAATGATAGCTAGATAAGCATGCTTATATACATGAAATGTTCGTATGGAGAAGGAAATCTCTCCATACCACTTTTGGTATAGTTTTTCTAGGTTCAATAATTTGTTTTGCATTTCTAATTTTTCTCAACAACTTCACCCGTGCCTGCAGCTGTGGAGACTCACATCCAGCCACAGGCAGATCTTTCTTTGTTCTGTAATCCTTTGACTGAACCAGTGCTTACATTTTCAGCCTCAAGGACTTTCAATTTTATGTATAAGGACATAGAACATTAAACAAGATCCTACAGAAGAGTTTAGGCCATTTGCATCAAATGTATTTAAACTTAAAAACACAAGTTTATAAATGTAGGTAATTTTGTTTGACTATCACAGCTGAGTCTATCAACTCTTGAGGCCTATGAGATATCCAAAGCAAAATGATTACTTAAACACTTAGTATGCCTACGAGGTGCAATGCTAAAATTTTGTTATTGCTCAGAGAGCTTTTTTCCTCCTTTAAGGATTTAAGAACTACTGACAAGTCAAATTCCGCAATCTAGACATGAGATGAAAATTTAATAATTGAGGACATTGATGCCATCCCAACTACGAGAGGTAAACAATGCAGTAGCTCCTTGCCAACATTTCATCAATTCTAGTCACAAGCATTTAAGGACATAGTGTTAAAGAAGTGGGGCTGTCAAAGTCTGATTTGTGCAGTGGCACAACTTTGTGTCATGTTTACCTTTTCTAGTTCATTTTGGATTTATTTCCAAAATAAAAGTGTTAGATATCTATGACTCAATCCTTATTTTGTTTTAAAGACCTTTTCAAACATTTGAAGGGAAGAAGGCTCTTGTCAACATATCAGTTAAATATACAAGAAGTCACAAAAAACTGTATACATATAATCTCTGTAAATTCTATTACATGTTGAAAATAAATATATTTTAATAAACACTGCCTTTATAATTATTCAAAGTGTGTAAACATTTTTTGGGTCACCCTATACAGGGTGGGGCAAAAGTTAAGTTTACAGTTGTCCATATGGAAAATAATACAATAATCTATCTAATCTAATATAAGAGCAATATGCAAATTGACCATCACTCCAAGACACCCAAGCCACACCCACCAGCCAATCAGAGTGGCTGTATGCAAATTAACCCAGCCAAGATGGCGGCCGGCAGCCACAGAGTTGGAACAAGCAGGAGGCTTCCATTGCAACTACCTGACTAGTCTGGCTGGGCCTCTGCTCAAGCAACAATGTTTCAATTATAGAAGCCACAGAGCTGAAGCAAACAGGAGGCTTCCATTACCTGCCTAGGACTCCACTCAAGGTAACAAAGTTTCAATTATAGAAGATAAGTAAACCCCAGAAACCTGATTCCAGCCAGCCTCGCTGGGACTTTGGGTCAACGGGAGCTGTGGGCAGCCTGAAAACAGCCCTCAGCCCCTCACTCAGGCTGGCCACACCCCCATGGGGTGAGGGTCCCCACTGGGGGCTTGGCCAGCCTGCAGCCATCAATCAGCCCCTCACCCAGGCTGGCCAGGCATGCCAGCAGGTGGACATTCCCCAAAGAGTCCCAGATTGCAAGAGGGCACAAGCTGGGCTGAGGGACGCTCCCCCACACAAGTGCACACATTTTTGTGCACCAGGCCCCTAGTCTATATATATTAAAGCCTAAGCGACTGTTCCAACCAGTCAACCAAATAACCAGTCAACCAGTCGCTATGCTGTGCACTGACCACCAGGTGGCGGATGCTCAATGAAGGAGCTTCCCCTTTATAGTCAGTGCGCGTCCCTATCTCTGGCCGGCTGGTAGGCCCCGATCAGCCCCAATCAAGACTGGGCGAGATGGCCCCAATAAGCCTCAATCAGCAGCCAGGCCGAGGGACTCCACTTGTGTATGAATTCATGCACCAGGCCTCTAGTTAATAAATAATAACACAAAAAATAATTAGATAATACAAGAAAAATCTGTTTTGCATATTCACAACTGTAAACCTAATTTTGCCCCACCCTGTATATAATACAAAGATAGCATAAATAAGTCACTTTGGGGAAACAGAAAAGGACTGAAGCTTTGAGGACTCCTGCCCCAGCCTGGCTGGATGTCAGAATGCTGCCCAGATACTCCACCCATGGCGTCAAAACCCAAACCCAGGGTTAGCAAAGCAAAAATAAGACTGTGGTTTGCATACTGTGTGCTTCAGTGTTTCAGAATAGCTAGTTAAAGGTTATTTTAATAAGCATCTAGAATCAAGCTTTTTCCTTTTTAATTATGTGTTAACCTTAAATAATTCCAAATCATAAGGAAAATTATCAACAAAACATTACTAAGCTTATTTTGTTTTATTGAAGAAGAGGATTTTTACAACAATATTCTAGAAAATGGTTCTTATCCCTTCTGACCTGTTCACTATTTTTTTTTTCAATCTTGCTTGCATAATTTTTAAAACTTAAGTGGTAAGCTCTGTTGATATCCTGGCTTCCCTATAATGAATCAAAATTAGATCATTAAAATATCAGTTATGCTTTTGCTTTACCTGGGTTGCTTTATAACACTGCTCTGCAGTACATTCTGCTTTGCTGGTTGGATTACTCAAAGCAAAAATAATAGGCCGTTCATTGAAGGCAGCCATGTTTTTGAGGATTTGTTCTGAGAATGCCCCACTAATTGCGGCAGCTCCTAGAATAGAAATGAGAAACCAGTGAGTAGGACTATCATTGGTTAATGAATCCAAGAAGCTCATGCCCGAACAACAATGAAAAATCAGGTCATTTTCTAACAGATGCTAAACAACTTTTGTATCAAAGTGAT
Source organism: Murina feae (assembly GCA_004026665.1). NCBI lineage: Eukaryota > Metazoa > Chordata > Mammalia > Chiroptera > Vespertilionidae > Murina > Murina feae. The sequence goes on along the minus strand of PVJC01022093.1, from coordinate 9,364 downwards.
AAAAAAAGCTAAGCTTATTAATGTCAATAGCCTTTAGGGTTATAAATCTACAAGTGTCTAAAGAATCACAACTATAACATTTGACTTGTAATACATTGAGCCGGTGACTTAATCACTAGGAATTTTGATTACAGGCATTTATAACAGGACATTAAAATGTGTCCAATATGGCCCTGGCCAGGTAGCGCAGTTGGTTAGGGCATCATCCCAATATGCCAAGGTTGTGGGTTTGATCTCCAGTCAGGGCACATATAAGAATCAAACAATTAGCAGATAAATAAGTGGAATAAGACATCTCTCTTTCTCTCTCAAATCAAAAAGTAAAAAATTTAAAAATTTGTATAATATGTATTATCTCTCTATAAGAAATATATGAGTATATGTCAGTCTCTTGGGCGATAATGTAATTGTGTTTTATAAACCAATGCTAACATTTAAGACAATCATATAATTTAATTAAAAATTGAATCATGATGTGTTGCAAGTTTAGCAAAGAATGAAGCAATTTGCATAACAGAAATGAAAAAAAAAGACAATTCTTGATAGAAGATATTTTATAAAAGATAACTTTCCTACAGTTGCAGTCATGGAGTATTTGTTTTTATTAAGGTTATCAACATTATTCTCAATATTGTCATCTGCTTCATAAAAGCTTCTAGGAATGGAGTATGATACAAAGTAAGGGTTGACCTTACACACAAAATAAGAGATTAAGTTTCATGGCTTTCTTTACAACCACATTAAACTTGGCCATAATAAACATTTTACAGTGCACATGCCATATTAAACTACTGTGTTAAGTGCTATGAGCAATACAAAGATATGTGAAATATGGTCCCTGTCTTCAAGGAGGGTCCAGGTCAGTGTTTCTCAACTCTGGCCACAGTAACAGTTTAGGTTGGATAATTCCTTGTTGTGGGGGCTTTCCTGTGCATTCCTAGTCTCTACTCACTACACGTCAGTAGCCCTGACCCCACCTCCATCTCCTCACAGTTGTTACAACCAAAAGTATCTCCAGGCACTGTCAAATGTTTCCATGGGGGTGAACTCAATCCCATTGAGAGCCACTGTCTATTGGGAGCAATCAAACTTGGAAAGTGCTGAATGTGCCAGGTATTAGCAGGCTGACAGAGCTGGTAGAGGAGGCCGCCCATTTCAACTGGGATCAGTAAGGTTCAGAAGACAGCATGAATTTACAAATCTAGGTGTCTATGGGGTACCGTTGCTTCCATGAATGTATAATTTTGTTTGTCAATTCCAAAGGTTAAAATTTCAAAAAGCTAACTATGCCTCATAAATCAGTAGTTAAGAAAAGGAATTAGGTAAAAATAGAGTCAGGTGGGGTTTATGTGAGGGAGGGAAAAGTTTACCTATGAGAGCAGTTGGTTTTATTTTTTGAACAATATCTTCTAGGTTTTTCATTTCTTCATGTTCATGAGCAAATTCCTCTTTTTCTTTTGTTAAGGCAGCACGCCCCTAAGTAAAGCAAAGAGGAAGAAATGATAAATCTGCCAAACATAGGGGAATCAAAGAAATTTCAGAATATTGTCCATATTGCCAGTATTTATGCTTAACATTTTTATGTTACAGCAATTCTTAAACTCTCTTCTCCATACTCACCTGGTGTCCCCATCCCTCACCTTTCTTAGCTTCACAACTGGGAAATTTCACTTACATATCTCAATTGCAAATTAATTATCATCCCAAGATATGGCTAGACTTAACGATAATTTATTAGTCACAAATAAGAAAACAGAAGTATTTGGGTTGCTATAGAATTCCCCCCAGATATTTTTGATATTTCAGACTCTGATTTAGGCCCCAATTCCTCTTCATCCCTTTTCTGTGCCAATGTTCTTTGTAATATGCTTCATAGTTCCTTTCATCCAAACATGTGGCTTGCTTTGATCAATAAAATATGAGCTGAAATGAAAGAGAGCCAGTTCCAAGCTTAGGCCTGAAGAGGAACTGTTGGTACTTCTTGCTCTCTTATGCCTTTGCCATTCTTTTAAAAGTGCATAACCTGCTTGCTTGCTGGTCCAAAGAGGACGACAGCCTTGTGAAGCAGACCTGGACCCAACTTGCAGCTTAAAGCCAACTAGCCAACATCCTCAGAGTTACCCCATCTGACTGACAGGTGTGTGAGAAATAAGTAATTATCACTGTAAGTCACTGAGATGCTGTAACTTTTGATAACACAAAATCTAACAGATACAGGGGGAGACTTTTATTTTGATTATATATTCCACCATTTGTTTTACTCAATGTTGTTACTATCTGTTGCTTTGGGAAGAAGAGGTCCCTCTCTCTAAAATAATTTGATAAAAATGATGCTTTTGCAATCTATGTGCTACTTCAATGCTCTTATTACAGCCCAGATACTTGGAAAAAAAATAGTCCTGAATTATTAGAAAGAAAAGAGAAAGTCTCATCATGATTAGGAATATCTGTTTGGAACCACGTGACAGGGACAGTATTTAAGTTATTTCTGAACTATTTCTGGAAGTAGTATATGCTAAAATTCATGACTATTTTCATTTTCATAACAATGAAATTTCTAAGACAGGTACTACATAAAGTTGTGGCTTGGGGAGACATATTTCCTGGGAATAATAACTTTCAATTTCCAGCATTCTAAACTAAACATGACATATTTTTCCCCAAAAATGTAGATGGATAATTGCATGTGTAAAGGCAGGAAACTAGACTAACATCTATCTGAGACTCTACATGGCAAATGCTACAGGATTACAAATTGCTTCTAGCATGACTTCCTGTACACTTGAGGCTAACGGGCTAAACTATAGTCCCCAGACTCTTTTGCAGCTATGGTTTCTGTTTTAAACATAGTGGTCACCAAGCTGATGTACCTTAGCAGGACCTTGAAGGAGTAATGAGCATCATGAAGTGGTGGCCAAATGGCTCTTCTGGAAGCTTGTGGTGGTGATGTTTGTTTGTTTTCGGGCAGATGTGGCAGTCTTTAGTGTCTAATCCATCACAAACAGATGGGTGCTAAGTAATGGTTGTAAGCAGCTACTATATTGGACACTTTCCTGTTTATGGTAGAGACATTGAATCTTGAGTGAGAAGCAATAGCAGCTCCCTTGCTAATGTGCAGATTTGTATGAGAAGAACTACTCAAAGTTCTTACTTCTTCAAAGGTTAGGGAAGTTTTTTATGGACAAGAGAACTTGTGTAATGTGTGCTAGGTTCTCTAACAGAGATCATTATTCATCTACTCCAAACCAGCTTTAGTCATTCAATACAATGTTATACAATCTTGAGGGCTGCTAAGAAAAGTCATATCTCTCAGAGAAGACTGGATGAATCGCAGGCTTTGCCTATTGTCTTTTTGGATTATAGTCTGTACTAGAGGCCTGGCGCATGAAATTCGTGCATGGGGTTGGGGGGGGGGTGTCCCTCAGCCCGGCCTGCATCCTCTCCAAATCTGGGACCCCTCAGGGTTGCTACAGAATTCCCCCCAGATATTTTCGATAATTCAGACTCTGATTTAGGCCCCAATTCCTCTTCATCCCCTTTTGTGTCAATGTTCTTTGTAATGCACTTCATAGTTCCTTTCACGAAAGGTAGAGTACATTTTCCTGGCTGCAGGGATTGGCCCTAAACCAGCAGTCAGACATCCCTCTCACAATCCAGGACAGCTGGCTCCCAATTGCTCACCTGCCTGCCTGCCTTATTGCCCCTAACTGCTTCTGTCTGCTAGCCTGATTTCCCCCTAACCACTCCCCTGCCGGCCTTATTGACGCCTCACTACTCCCCTGCTGGCCTGATCACCTACAACTGCCCTCTCCTGCCAGCCTGATGGCCCACAACTGCCCTCCCCTGCTGCAACCTGCCTCCTCCACTGGGCCCCTCCTCAGCTGTGTGCGTAGCCATCTTGTTACAGCCATCTTGTGACAATATTAAGGCATGATGCGTGAGGGCGTGATAACCACCTAGGCTATTATTAGTATAGATATGTCATATTACTTTTATGGCCAAACAGTGAAACCTTTTTTCATGCTATAGCAGAGAATTCTAATTGTCCATCCATTCACTCTCTTCTTTTTGAAAAAGAAATGTTTATTTTATTGTGATAAAAACACTTAATATTAAATTTACTCTCTTAATAAATGTTTAAATGTACAACCTCTCTTTTTATTTAGTTTTCATTCTCTCCTTTTTAATAAGATTTCCAAGTTTTAGGCAACCATATGGCTACTCAGGTGAAAACTGTATTTCTTAGCTCCTTTCAGCCTGGAGTGGAATGAGACGGAGATTACCTAATTGTCAAAAGGACAGAGTGAAAATTATGTGAGCAACTTCTGTAATGATGTATCTTTAAAAAGGAAGGAGACACATTCTCCCTTTTCATTCCCCACACTCTGAAATATAATGAAATATATTTAATGTGGGTTAAACCCCTAAGTTTCCCTGGAATGAGAAGCAAATCATAAAGAAGATAAACAGTGTCTGAAAAGAAAAGATGTATGCTGTCATCATGAGCGTCTTACTTTATCAATAATAATAATAGCACTGACAGTTCCACTGAAGCCAGCACTTGGCCAGAAGATGCATCTAGTGAGAAACAAATTAATCACAGCCTCACCCCCAAAGTGTTGGTTCCTGGTGGTGACTTAGGGACGCTGAGAGAATATTGAAAGAAGGACATGAATCATGAAATAGTAATACTTGCATGACTGATGGGCTTTGCATGCCAAAAAGAAGAATCAAAAGACAAAATAAAGGTCTCCTAGGTATTGTCTATACTATTTCCAAACTGGATGTGATTATCTGGTTTAGATTTAAAAACTTTTGGAATGTGACCTTCTCTGGATCTCATAAGATTAAGGCAATTGCCTTTACTTTTGGATTTCTATTTTATGGGCCAGTGGCTCATTTTTCTCTTGTTTTCAAAATCTAACTTGGAATCCATATTCTTTATGCCAATCACTTAAGTTGGATATAAAATATAGAAGATTTATTTTCCCTTCATTCTCCCTTTCCAGGATCCTTTTTAGCTCAGCATTTTGCTATCTTTTGGTAAAGTGCTTATGGGCAGTTATCTCAGAAATCCCAAATTCTAGAGTTGCTTTCTTTTTTTTTTAAGTCTCCAATTACAACAAATGTATTATGGATAGCTGGGAATTCCTTTTGAATATTAATTTTTAAGCTCCTCTCTCCACTCATTTTTTTGGTGCTGATTCTTAGTACAGGATAGAAGACACAATATAACAAATGATTTTCTTTATCAAAAGCACATTCCTTCTGGTAAGGGTGGGAAGGATAGGTGGCAAAGAGTGTCAAGATTTTGGCTTAGCGTTCCATGATCCAGGATACGTATAAAAAATTAATTATAGATTGCCTACACACACATGCACATGCACACACACACGAGAAGAACATTTCCACAAGTGCCTACCTTGAATCCATGCCTGCTTATGCAATAGGCGCCATTTTACTGGCCTATTTTTGCTGCCATGTCATTAGTGTATTGAGTTGAATCTGACCACCTTGGGATCTGCAGACAGGCCTTCCCACAGCACTGTTGGTAACACTTCACTACAAGGCTTTCAGTGAAGGGATGTGCACTTATTAAATACCTCAGAGCTGAGTTTCATCATCTCAGGACAGACTTTAAAACGGTAAATGATGTGGCAAAAATATTTTCCATGCTAGAGCATAACAAGGGCTGCATAATGGTCATAATTTAAGATGAAAGTACTTAACACCATCAATATTTAATACTGCTAAAATCAATAACCATAATTTCCTAACTGCCTAAAAGACTCACACTCATAATCTTTTGTCTCTGCTCTTTTTAATATATATGTATACACGGATCATAGCCTATATGAACTAGAAAAGAGAGAATAAAAATCAAGTCAGATACTTTCCATCAAGCTTCAAAGCCTCTTAGGAGTTAGAATTTTTTTAAAACCTTAATGTATGAAATGTATTAACCATCATTCAAGGTGGTAATAAGGTCACTGGCTGAAACTCTGATGATATCCTAGAAGAAAGGAAACCTTTTTCTATACAGCTTGGACCTACAGATGAAGCTCTCAAGAAGGAAATAACTGTACTGTCAAAACTACCCTTACAACATGTACAATGGCTTAGTTCACTATCTCTTTTCATATGAACCAAACATTTCACTATAAAGCAAAAAAAAAAAAAAAATTAAATTAACTGAAAACAATTACTTGAAAGAGAACAAAATAAAACTAAAATAAAAATATCTATAGTCCTATTTTGAGCTTTCTGTCTCAGCACTGATTTGGTTCATTAGTGAAAGCAGGAATGTATTTACTAACAGGATGCAGGAAGTCTGTACTGGTTTATGGGGTGGCTTCTGTCCCCTCTGAAAATGCCCCAGGTTATCATTGTGAAATGCAAGTATCAGTCATGCTGGCATGCTTCTTTTTCATTCCTTCACTGTATTTATTCTCTCTCTAATTTTTATTTTGGAAAGATTTCTTTTAAACCAACTCTCTTTATACTAAAGCTTTTTAATAATACTAAAGCTAAATAGATATGTCAATATTTCTTGCTTTGAAATACCAACCTAATGTATTTAAATATTATCAGTGACCATACAATCAATTTCAATCAACTTTATTGATATTGATGAATTATTTAAAATATTGATATTTATAGCATAAACTCATTCCACTGTACATGTGGATAGGAGGTAAATGATAGACAATGCTATGATGTTGAAAATGAAAAAAGAAAACATGTCAGGATAATACTTAACTAGTCTGATGATACTCTAACTCCAAAAATGAGCTAACCTTACAGTTTACTAGTTTTGGTTTTATGTCTTTAAAGAGTTAAGGAGTTTGACTAATAAGCATTTTTATTTAAAATTTTATGATCCTATCTAATAAAGAGTAATATGCAAATTCACCATCACTGCAACATGCAAGATGGCCACCCACATGTGGACACAAGATGGCCACACAAGATGGCCAGCAGAGGAGGGAAGTTGGGGGGGAGCATGCCTGAAAGGGAGGGCAATTAGGGATGACCAGGCTGGCAGGGGAAGGCAGTTAGGGGCAATTGGACTGTCAGAGGAACAGTTAGGTATCGATCAGGCTGACAGGGGAATGGTTAGGAGTGATCAGACTGGCAGGGGAATGGTTAGGGGGTGATCAGGCTGGCAGGGAAGTTGTTAGGGTCAATCAGGTTGGCAGGCAGGCGAGTAGTTGGGAGCCAGAAGTCCTGGATTGTGAGAGGGATCCCAGATTGAGGAGGGTGAAGGCTGGGCTGAGGGACACCCCTCCCCCAATGCACAAATTTCATGCACTGGGCCTCTAGTCCTATATAATAAAAGGGTAATATGCAAATTGACCCTAACAGCAGAATGATTGGGAATGATTGGTCACTATGACACACACTGACCACCAGGGGGCAGACGCTCAATGCAGGAGCTGCCCCCTGGTGGTCAGTGAGCTCCCCCTGTGGCAGGCTGACAGCTGTGTTGGCAGGAGCCTCTCCTGCTTCCTCAGCAGCGCTAAGGATATCCAACTGCAGCTTAGGCCTGCTCTCCCGCTGGCAAGTGGACATCCCCCGAGGGCTCCCGCACTGTCACAGGGATGTCTGACTGGCAACTTAAGACTGATTCCCCCGGAGAGTGGGCCTAAGCAGCAGGTGGACATCCCCTGAGGGGATGAGGGCACAGATTGCAAGAGGGCACAGGCCAGGCTAAGGGATGTCCCCCCGCCCTCAAGTGCACAAATTTTTGTGCACTGGGCCTCTAGTATTTTTCTAAAGTATAAACAATTACACTGCAAGTTAATAAAATTAATAAGATGATTATTATCAGTTCTCAGGAGAGGTTGTAAAAATATTTAGGATAAAGGATACCAAACACAAAAAAATTATGTTTGAAAAAAAATTTATACTGATTTACTACTTATTCTAAGGTTTATTAGTTCCACACAAAAAACTAACATATTTTTGATTTTTAAAAACACAAAAGAAAAAGTAGTTAACTGAAGCTTCTTTTATTTCTTTTATATGAAATACTTCACAAGCTAATAAATATATAACAACCTTTTAAATGTAAGTTTATTTACCTTGGCAAGCAGAATACATGCAGTTCTTTATTTTGGCAAGCAAAAGCATAAAGTAAGAGTGACTATGTCTAGCAACAACTTCACAGTTATTTCAAATATTATAATTTATGGAATTTGAACTCTCAGTTCATTAAGTCTATGTTAAAATTATTTGAGATGCTAAAATCTATATATTTTATGAAGATTTCACATATAGAGAGAAACAGATGGCGGCATAGGGTAGACACCGTAAATGCAGCCATGAACAACTATTTCAGAAAAACCACGAAAAGAACACACGGACACCACTCGCACCCACAGGAAGGCTGGCTGAGTGAAAATCCTACAACTAGAGAAGAGTCTGAGACTCAGAGGAGCGGCGGAAGCAAAGTACAGAGGTACGGAGGCGCGTGCACAGGGCTCGGGGAAGGGCTGGCACCGGGGGATGCGGTTCTTTTCCAAAACGGAGAGAGCCACAAGTTCCCAGTGGCTCTGAATTCCAGTTCCAGGCGAGTTTCTGAGGACCCTGACACCCGGAGAAGGGGGACTGACTGGCACCGGGAGAAAACCCAAAGCGGGTTTCTCTCAGCGTTGCTTGCAGCAATTACCGTGGGACACAGAGACCTGGTGTCTCTCAGCGCAGGGCTGAAAAGTGCCATAGCTATTTTCTCCGCCCTGCCCTGCAAACTCCCCGAGGCCCCGCCCCTCCCAAGCTGCGTCAGAGGCTTTTGCAGATAAAAGACTGAGTAGCCTAGGGCAGAGGCTTAATCAACGCCTCCTTAAAGATACAGGAGCCAGCCTCACCCAGTGGCCAGAGTGGGACTAACCTAAACAAAACAGATCCCCAAGGAACACACTCGGGGCAGATGCAGTGAGCATAAAAGCTCCACTGAAACAACTCTTGCCCCATAAGGGTGTCTCCAGCACAGAAGTTCTCCCACTGTAGACACAGCTGACTCTCATAACCAAGTGGCTTAGAGGTTAATCCCTCTCAGTGATCGCCTAAATCAGAAAGGGAAGCAGCCAAAATGCGGAGACAAAGAAACAGGTCACAAATGGCAGAAATGGAGGAAAGAAAACGACAGGATATAGAGTTCAAAAGCACGGTTATTAGGTTTTTCAAGAAAATGCTAGAGACTGCCGATAAATTTAGTGAGATCCTCAATGAATCTAATGAGACCCTCAAGGATATGATAAAGGACCAACTAGAAATGAATCATACACTGACTGAAATGAAGAATATTATACAGACATCCAACAGCAGACGAGAGGATCGCAAGAAGCAAGTCAAAGATATGAAA
>PVJC01022092.1:0-27655 GCA_004026665.1 Murina feae | reverse complement strand
GAGGAAGATGGGCAGTAGGCAAGCTTGGGAGGCAGGCCGCACCCAGCCCTGGCCACGCTCAAAAAAGAGAACAACATGCAGGGGAGGGCAAGAGTCTGAGAGATCAACATAGAGGGGGTGCCTGCTCCAAGCCTCCACGGTGTGCCTGGGGGCAGGCCCCCAGCAGGTAGACACACATAGGAGGACTGCTCCGAGCCTCAGATGCAGCTGGGGGCAGGTCCCCAGTGGTTACACACACACATACACACACACACAGAAGGCGCCTGGCAGACTGGGGCCATCATAGGACATCCACTGAGGGGTCCCAGACTGTCAGAGGGCACAGGCCGGGCTGAGGGACTCCCTGCACCCCGAGTGCACAAATTTTTGTGCACTGGGCCCCTAGTCTATATATATAAAGCCTAAGAGACTGGCCAACCGACCAGTAGCTATGATGTGAATGACCACCAGGGGGCAGATGCTCCGACCATAGCTATGATGCGCACTGACCACCTGTAGGCAGATGCTCAACACAGAAGCTGCTGAGCTGTGATGACTTGGCAGCTGCAGTTCTCGGGTGGTGCACCTGGCACCAGAGAGGAGAGAGCCTGATCTGGGGTGCATCACCTGAGAACCACCCTTGGCAATTTGGGACCCCTCGGGGGGTCAGTTTCGGCCTGATCCCAGCAGGCCAGGCCGAGGGACCCCACGGATTCGTGCACCAGGCCACTAGTATTTCTACAAATACAGGTATAGTTATAGGTATACTAGAAAAATATATGTGGCTGTACATATACATGAAAAAGTCTAAAAGAATATATGTCAAAAAGTTAACAATGGTAATCATTGGGTGGTGATATAATAGTGTTTATTTTTTCTTTATACTTTTTAATATAAATCCTTGTTGGGTTGGTTTCCTTTCTGCTCTCACTTTAGCTGTGACAATTCTCTCAGAGACTAAGTGTCTTCAAAAGCCTTATTCTCATTTTTTTCCTTAGTAATAGAACGCCTAATTTTTAGCTGACTACAGGGATGCCCAGAATGAAGAGTGCATTTTCCAACCCCCTTGAAACTTGATGGAGCCATGTGTCTACCTTCTGGTTGATGGGATATAATTAGAAATGTCATGTGCAATTCAGCAAAAGGATTCTTGAATGGAAGATGCATGCTCTCCTTCCTTCCTTTTTCCTGCTTACTGACTGAGAAGCAACTATAATGGCTAGAAGTTGAGCAGTTGGACCATGAAGCTGAAGGTCACACCCAAGGGACAGAGAACAGGAAAGCTGGAAGAAGCCTGACTCCATGACAACTCTGTGGAACTTGCCATACCAGTCCCAGGCTTCTTATCTCTGGGTATTTTACATGATGGTGACATGTGTGCTAAATCCACTGTTACCTTGAGTTTTATGGTACAGCCAAATCAAATCCTAACAGACATGGAATTAGTATATAATATATTTTTATTTGCCTCAGAAGTAAAGAAATTATGTTATATGCTCTTCTCTGGAAAACACATTATGTAATTGAGCTTTGAGTCCAAAGAACAAGTTTCAGAAGACAACATATAACATGATAAATTAAAAAACAAATAAAGCTAGCCTATTATTTAGGCCCACATATATGTGTAATAAAATGTAAAGAAAAGCACGGGTATGATAAAAGCAAAGTTTAAGAGGTGGTTGCTACAGAGAAAGGTTGGGGGTGGGACATGTGAGAAACACATAGGTGAATGTAAGTCATGGAAGGCTTTTAGCTCTTGGGTTAAGAGGCGGGTCCATGAGTGACTTATTATAGTATAATACACACACAGAGTATAAATCAACTAAATGAAGTTTATCTAAGGACCAAAGAACCAATCATAGCCCTCGATTCATGACACACTAAACATGAATCAGGACTAGGATTAGTCAAGTGTTGTGCTTCTGAAGTTCATGAAGCAGCCACGAACTTAGGAAACTGCCTGTTAGGCAGGCCTACTTTTATTTCTATAAACCAGGCAGCAAGGATAGATGTGTTTCTATTTATGAGTCCAACTGTTTGCCTATCCAGGTTTTTAAAAATAAACTTTTAATTTTAGAGTAGTTTTAGATTTACAGAAAAGTTGCAAAGATAGCACAGATTACTGTAGCGCCACCCCCTCCCCCAACCACCAATCCTGTTTTCCTTCCATCTTCCGTTATTATAGTGCATTTGTTTCAGTTAATGAACCAGTGGTGCTACATTATCATTAACCCTTATCTGATTCTAAGCTTCCTGTGAGCAGGGCTCATGCATCTTAGCATTCCCCAGCACCTTGCTTCTAGTCAGTGTTCCACATGTGCTGAATTGATGAGGAAATTACACTTACTAAATGACTAAATTGTCTGCAAAAAACAAGCTCCATATTTCACGATCGTTTATAATTCGCTTTAAACAGCTGAAGCTGCTTTGCGATGTAACCCTGAACTAAGTTGAGCTTAATGTTCTCCAAAGTCATTGTTTTTCAATTATTTACAAGCGTTCTCATTAGAATGAGCACAGGGAGCCAAGTGCTGAACTGGTTTTTTTTTTTTTTTCTTCCCAGGGTTTCTTTTCAAAATCAGGTCATGGAAAATGGATGCTATGTCTTCAAATAATATAACCACGCTGATCCCTGGATTACAATTAGGTTACGTAACTTGCTTATGAGCTGCTTTTCATTAAGACTTGCAGTGGGCAATGGGGCTTTACATTGCAGAGCAGAGCTGGGGGAGCAATCCTGCCGAAAGCCAGAACACATGCCGTGTCTGAGGCAGGACTGCAACACTTCGGCACGGGACTGAATTCAACGTAGGCGGCTCCCTTTCTCTTAAGTCCTAAAAGTCCTTCGTTCTACAACTCCCTGCTTCCAAATACACATCTAAAACATAGGTGCCGAGGGCCAGCTCGGTGCGGGAAGACCTCCCGTGGCGGGGTCCCCAGGAGGCTGAGCCAGGGGAGCTCTCCAGGGAGGATATGATCAAGTTTCTGCATAACCAGGGCTTAGCTTCATTTCTTGCAGAACATAAATGGCTTGGAATCGTTTTTTTAAAATGTAACCAAGGGAGGTAACACAAATCCTAGTACCAGCCTATAGCCATATCTTGTAAATAAGCATTTCAGAGGTCTAGTAAGTAATCTAGAAGGTGTCAGATAGAAAATAGGAAGGTCGGTGTCGAATCACGTGGGGAGACCTTCTGGAATGGGGGCGGGGGGGGCGGGTTGTGGTTCATCAAAACATATAAACATCTGTTCTTAAAAGTGGAAATAAAGCCAAATTTCCCCGAAAGGAAGTTATTCATTGCTGTTATGCAGGACACGCGCTGCAGGAGGAGACCATTTTGGATGCTAATATTAAAACCACCACACAAAGGATGGTAAAAGTTGGAAATTGGAGTTTTCCAGCTAGAGTCAGCAAAGCTATCCGGGGAGGGGACAGAGCACCCTTGACAGTAAAGAAATCAGGGACAGCTCACTGGAGAGTGAACCAGAACTGGCTCCTGGGAAGAAGGGCAGCGAAATGCCAAAATTCTGCCAAATGCAAAATTCTCTTTTGAAATGGAATTGCTGCATAGTGATTAAAATAGCAACCAGGAACGATAAAATGAACTTGGAGCCTTCATGTGCCTGAAGAAACACCTGTCATTTACTATACAGGAACAGCCAACGTATAACTCTTTAAGCAGTTCAAGTTTATTTCTTTCCTTTTGATAAATGTGGTCTCTTACAGATATTCCAAGTCCAGAAGGATATTTTATTATACAGCTATATACAATAATGAATAAAGAGAATTTTTCCTCTTATAGTTAACTTTTTAAAAATGATGGCTAACTTTCAACTACTCACACTTAATATTTATAGTTAACTTCTATAAGTCTTTTAAAAATAAACTTTTAACTATTGATGACACTACCAATGTAAATGTAAGCTAGATGCTTGAATGCAAAGCAGTTGATTAATGCTAATGGTATTGCACATTAATCTTGGCTTCAACACAGTCTAAAACTCGCCTAAGTCCTGTTGGTCGCTGGGGAGTTTTTGATTCTTGTGTGTGTGTCTAATTTACTAATGAACTTGGTGTCATTTAGGGCTGAACCAAGCACATCTGAATGGGTCTGGCTGCTCCTGGGCAGCTGGGGAAGGGCACTCACAGTGTTCTGAAGAGAGTTGGAAGAACACCAGAGCTGAGATGAGTCAGAGGCCCTTGAAGTGTGTGGTGAGTCAGAATCAATGCCCCCCACCCCAACCCAGCTGTAGCCAAGGGAAGAAAGGGGAGGAGCTCTAAAAGGGAAGGTATTACAGGACACACCACAAATCTCCTCCCTCTGACCCTCTGCACCCTGAATAGTGTGGGCCTTGCCCATTCCTAAAAAGGCACGATCCAGAGGCCATAATGTAAGCCATGGCCAAAAGGAGAGCTAGCAGTTAACGGTAATCCTAACCATAGCTTGAAGGACAGCAAGAAAGGGGACAGACTGACCAGCACCTGCTACTGGGGTGTGATCCCCAGCAATGAATCTTAGGGAATCTGCAAGTGGCCTTGGGAGCCAGGGAAATGCGTTGGGGAAAGTATATGAACTCTGCGTCTCAGACTTGGGTTTAAATTTGCATTCTTCCTCTGTCACTTATCTGTGTGAGATTGGAGCAAGTCACTTAAACACTCTGGGCCATACTTCCCTTATCTGAAGGCCAGAATATCTTTTATCATTGGGTGGGTGGTTTGGTGGTGGGGAGGGGGTTGCAGGGTGCTATACAGGATTTCATAGTATTGCTTAGCTCAACACTAGGCCTAAAATGGAGGAGATACTCAACAAAATCTTTGCTGAACGAGTATCTGATGCTACCATTCAACTCATCCAGGTGGGGCTGTGCTTGATACCTGGCGGACATGTTTTCCAGGACGTAATTTCTTTTTTCTTTTTTTTTTCCACTGCTTGTCAAATGATCTTTAATTGAACATTTTCCTTTGTAGTTCTTAACTTGCTGGACATTCCACTGCACCACTGTTGATATCGTCTATGATGTCATGAGGGTGGCGGCCATCAACATTGCACCCCACAGACTGGGCAGTCCCCAGGATCTCTTTAATGGTTCCAGAGAGTTCTCTAGCTAAAGATCGGTTCCGCATCTGTCGGGCAATGCTGACAATCTCATCAAAAGTGATATTTCCACTGTGCTTAATGTTTTTTTTGCTTCTTTCTGTCTCTTGGCGGTTCTTTGAGGGCTTTGATGATCAGGGCAGAGGCAGAAGGCACTACTTCAATCTGGGCCTGTCTGTTCTGAATGGTCAGTTTCACTGTGATCCTCAGACCCTTCCAATCACCCGTTGCTTTGGCGATGTCATCACCAACCTTTTTGGGAGACAGGTCCAGGGGGCCGATCTTGGGGGCCAGGGCAGACGTGGCGCCCACTTCCCCACCGGTGCACCTCAGGTAAACGACTTTGATTTCGTTGGGGTCGAACTTCGGCGGCATGGTGGAGGCAGCTGGTGTCGGATGAACCGGGATTCGGGACGACCGAAGAAAGTTGCACCTGAGCCTCCTCCGAGCCGAAAGCCGAAAGCCAGGACGTAATTTCTTTAGAACCTCCCGCATCCCCCTGAGATCAGGAGCTGGCTGTCTCATAATCTGGGAATCGTCTCTGTCCTATGAGCAAAGATAATGTGGAAAAGCTACAAGTTGAAGTATCTAAAGTATCAAAAAACTCTGTCCAATAATCTCCAGGCATGCACAATCTTCAAAAAGAAATGGCTCTGCCAGCCCCTGCGCCGCAGTTGAAAGTTAACATCTTGCTGATGAGACTCAGAGGCTCCTGAGCTTCATTTCAGTGTTAGTGCTCTTTGTGGAGAATTATCACTCAGCATTCCTTGGACCAAATTTTACTGAAGGCTTTGTTGTAGGTCCACCCAACAGAAAGAATTACAGATAAGAGCCCTATCTGAAACCTACAATCTTACAGAAGGAAGTGACTGCCCAGATGACTGGAGTGAAAAAGCAGGCTGAGGTAACCAAAGCATGAGGACAGAGTCTTGTGACAATCGTTTTAATTTTTGTAATCCTCACAGGGCCTTCTGTTTTGTCAGGCAAAAACCAGTGATGATAATGATAAGGATAAGGATGATGAGATAATAACAATCATGTAATTGCTAACGTCCTGATCACTTTCAACACACCAAGCGCTGTGCTAGGAGCTTCATGCATACATACGTTGCTTCCTTTAATTTTCACAAGTCTGCTAGGTAGCTTCTTTTATTAAAGCAGATTACAGATGAGGGAATTGAGGCAAAGATTTTTCTCTAGAAGGTGCTGAAGACATTCATTTGCTTGTTCATCTGAATTTCAGCAACAGGTAAAACTTTAGGAAATAAAAATGTAAAGATAACTTTTATTTTGCTTCTAGATGCTATTAGAAAGTAGTCTTTGAAGGAGGGAAAAGAAAACCAACATGACTTGAATATCAATTATGTGCCAAGCACCTTTACATCCCTGACTTCATTTAATCTTCACTTTACAGGTGAAGAAATGGGAGGTTAGAGAGGAATGGAAGGTTAAGTTGAGCACAGCTATGCCTGATCAGAAGTCCCCATTCTTTCCGATCTAATGGGATTCTGGCTCTGCCACTTACTACCTGCCCAAGGCACTTATATTTGCTAAAACCTGGTGTTCCTTACAGTCAAATGGGGATAAATTGCCTGCCCACCTGGCCCTTAGCATGTTTTGAGAAACCATGGAAAACCAACAAGGAAATAAGTTGGGTGGTCTGTATAAATGAAACAGGCACAGATCCTAATAACAACCAATCCAAATTCAAATAAAGGAGATATAACTATGATTCTTAGGAAAGTTAGGTGTTAGTCTACCTGTTCAAGCAAAATGCTGGGAGTACAGAAGACAGAGATACTCCTGTTGCTTAGGTGAGCCATGGAAGAGTCCATCTGGATGGTGACATTTGAGCTAACCCTTAGAATAAGGAAGATTTATCAGCTTAAAGAAAAAGAGAGAAAGAAAAAGGAAACATGGAAGGAGGACATTGAAAGAAGAAACAATAGGCAAAGGTACAGAGGTGTGAAAAAATATAATGTGTCCGGGACACAGTGAACTGTAGAGAATGGCTAGAGTACCCGGTGCCCTGGGATTGGCGGACGATGAGCCTGAAATGATTAGACCAGGCAGAGAAGGCCTGGAATGCCATGCTAAGGCCTTTGGACTTAATTCTGTAGACAGGAGCCACCAAGGGTGACTACCCAAAGAATCCATAAGGACAAAGAGTCTGAACAGGGCCTTTTGCCATCCTGTTCTTGTGATGATCACAAAGTCCCATGTTCAGAACATCACAGTCTGTTGCCATGGAAATAGTAATGGGCCTCACTATGGGAATAAATTATCCTCATCATTATACCTTTCTTCCTAGGAACTCAAAGTGTTTGTTGTATGTGTTTCCTTTTCTTTCTTTTTTTAATAGAAGCACCAGATGGTGGGTAAGGGAAAGAAGAAAGCCTAAAGACTGTTGAATTAAAGGAGATTTCAAAGGAATGGAAGGAAAAACACAAGTTGAATTTTGAAAGGTTTAATCAAAACAGATGGCAGAATATCTCAGCCTGAGGGAAGGGGACAATTATCTCAGAAACCATCTGAAGTGGGAGCTTCTTCCCCCTTGTTTCCTGGGTCCCTGTCTGCTGCCTTCCTGCCGGCTGCCGGTTCGAGCTGGCTAATGAGGAAGGAGAGAGGAGTGTGTGTCAGAAAATATATGTCAGACACGAGAATTAATATTGTTAAGATACCTTTTTGATGAATTTACTATAAATATTGATTTATTATGCGTGTGATCTGTATTTTCAGATAAAAAGTAATTTTAAATAACCAACAGTTTTTCCATTTTCACAAAATTGTATCCACTGTTTCCACTCTAGGGGTGGACGCACACTATTATCTTCTTGTGCATCTAATTTGCACACGCTTTCCTCTATCACCTTATTTTCAATTGCCTACTGTAATTCAGTCTTTGCACTAGAATAATCCCTCTAAGGCCCGTATTATTCCCTGTTACAGAGGAAGACAGAGCCTGCAGAGACTGCAAGTATGACCTAGGTTATTTCTCAGTGGCAGTGTCCTAGCCTGGACGCTGACTTGCTCAGGCATTTTCCAAAATCCCGACAGAGTCCTGGCACTGACACTTTAAAACCAAGAGAACCTGGGAAGCTCTTCATCTGCTCTGGACCTGTTTCCTCCGCACGACAGGAAAAGCTATGCCAAGTCCAGCGTTCTCCCTTTAAAGGCGTGGGCATGGAGTGGAACGTGAGTCTGAAGAATGGAAAACACAAGGCCCGTCTTCTGATATTCTGTGCTTGGCATTAGGGACCTCGGAGCCTCTGTCTTGCCATGCTACCCGGGCTATTTTGAGTGAATCAATTGTGTGTGTGCGCTAAAGATTGAAATAGCTATTTTTAAAATTTATAAAATCCAAAAAGCAGAGAAAAGGTAGGGCATTGAGGTACTCAAAATGGTTACATTTATACAATACTAGGGGCCCAGTGCACAAAAATTTGTGCACGCGGGGGGTCCCTCAGCCCGGCCTGTGCCCTCTCGCAGTCTGGGACCCCTCAGGGGATGTCCATCTGCTGGCGTGGCTGCCAGCCTGGGTGAGGGGCTGATGGCTGTTTGCAGCAAAGCTGGCTGGGATTTATTTAACTTCTAAAGTTGAAACTTTGTTGCTTTAACTGGAGCCCAGGTCAGGTTGCCCCTGATAATCAGGCTTCCTTGAGCCCAAGGAAGGAAGCAGGTAACTGAGGTTTGTTTATCTTCTATAATTGAAACTTTGTTCCCATGAGCAGAGGCCACAGCCAGCCTAGGCAGACAGGAACCTTAGCTTCCTCCATCGCTGGGGCAAGCCTCCTGCTTATTCCAACTCAGGCTGCCCACAGCTCCCATTGACTCAACGTCCCAGCGAGGCTGGCTGGAATCAGGTTTCTGGGGTTTATATATCTTCTATAATTGAAACATTGTTGCTTTGAGCAGAGGCCCAGCCGGTCTAACAGAAGCCTCCTGCTTATTCCAGCTCCATGGCTGCTGGCCACCATCTCAGCTGGGTTAATTTGCATATTGCTGCTCTGATTGGCTGGTGGGTGTGGTTTGTCTGGCAGGCATGGCTTGTCTGGTGGGTGTGGCTTATGTGTCTCGGAGTGAGGGTCAATTTGCATATTACTCTTTTATTAGATTAGATGTACTTAATGAGTGTCTAATGCCTATTGGCCTCTGGGCTAGTTGGTAGAGACACTAAAATGACCAAAATGGGCAGGGTCTGGCTCTCCTAAAGAGTCTAGAAAAATCTTTGCAGTTATGCAAAGATTTCTACCTGGAAGCTGTATTTATTTTTATTTTTTATTTAAAAAAATTTTTTTAAATATATATATTTATTGATTTTTCACAGAGAGGAAGAGAGAGGTATAGAGAGTTAGAAACATCAATTAGCTGCCTCCTGCACACTCCCCATTGGGGATGTGCCCACAACCAAGGTACATATCCCTGACCGGAATTGAACCTGGAGTCCACAAGCCGATGCTTTATTCACTGAGCCAAACCAGTTAGGGCAGGAAGCTGTATTTAAAACAAGGTTCCAGCCATTCTTCTCCATGGGAGATGCTTCCCTACGGTTATATGTTGTACCTTCTTCAAGGAGGAAAGGAAAGTTTTATTACCCTTCACCTGCCTCAACAAGGAGGGACATGTTCCCACTCCTGATGCATCCTCACTATATACAACACTTCTCAACTTTCTGAATATTTCTGAGGTTGCGATGTGAACCACACATTAGAAGGGTCAGGGTGAAAACACTCGCATTAGAATCCTTTGTCATTCTGCCTTTTATGGATGGCACTACTTCATGGGAGTGCCTCGCTGGCTGATAACCCAACTGTCTGGCTGCATGTTGTGGTTTTGCTGTGAGCAGGAAGAGGGGCGAGGCAGCTACCCTGTAACAGGGAGGGACTACCCACACACCCAGCCCTGGGGTGTTCGGCTCCTTATCTTCAGGGTGATCTTGGATCTTTCCAACAGGCCACAGCACAAAAGGGGACATATTTTGCCATAGAAAGCTCTACCCTTCCGTTGGGATGTATCCAGCACCATACATTCTCTCCCTCCAAGTACTTTGTTTTCTCTGTTCACATGCTGGGATCCCTTTGTCACAGTTCTCTGCACACCCGAATTTTAGCGAGGCTGATGTGGATTGGGAAGTATTTCTTACTGAGGGTCTTTGGGTGTGTGGCTGGTGGGAAAAGAAAAGAACCTTTCTGAGGAAGAAGGCTCAGGTGGAACCAGAGAACATGTCCCAAACAGGTTACAAAAGCCAGGAGGGCTAGAGAAATTGGGAACGACCATGACCAAACAGGGCTTGGAAAAGCTGCAAAGGCAGCAGTGAGGAGCAGCAGCCGGGAGCAGAATAGAGGAAAAGGTTGGGGGGACTCAGGACACAAAGGCTTTGAGGAGTTTCATGGCCATGCCAGATATTTAAAAACACACACACACACTTTCATCCATCTCTCCATCTCTCTCACCTTTGGCAACCATCAGCTTACTCTCTGTAATTATCTACAGGTCTTTTTCTGTTTTGTTTATTTTATTATTTTTTTTTTTTAGATTCCACATATAAGTGAAATCATGCAGTATTTACCTTTCTCTCTCTCTGACTTATTTCACCTAGCATACTACCTTCTTGGTCCGTTCATGTTGTTGCAAATGGCAAGATTTCATTCTTTTTTGTTGTTTAGTAATATTCCATTGTGTGTGTGTATGTGTGTGTGTGTGTGTGTGTATATTACATCTTTATCCATTCATCTATTGGTGGACACTGGGTTGCTTCCATGTTGTGGCTACTGGAAATAATGCTGCAGTGAACATAGGGGTGCATATATCCTTTCAAATTAGAGTGTGTGTTTTTGTTTGTTTGTTTGTTTTTTCCAGATAAATACCCAGAAGTGGATTTGCTGGGTCATATGACAGCTCTACTTTTGATTTTTTGAGGAATCTCCATACTATTTTCCATAGTAGTTGCACCAATTTATAATCCTACCAACAGGTAGCTTCCCTTTTCTCTACTTCCTCGCCAGCACTTGTTTTATGTTGATTTTTTTTATGATAGAGTGACTTCACATTGTGGTTTTGGCCAGATTTATTTTAAGGTGAGGATAGAAGGACTTAGGGATTTGGGCCATAGCCTTCAAAAGGATTTGGGACTTGATTCTCTGAGTCATTGGATTGGATGTTAAGACTGAGGGAGAAGGAGGAACCAAGGAATCAGCTAACTAATGATGCCATTTATGGAGGTGAAGAATTTTAGATGAGGACCAGGGTCCTTGATCCTGAAGGAAAAACTAAAGAATTTCATTTTGCCTTTGGTAACTTTGACTCATGTTTGGATGCAGGAGTCTGACACTCATAGGAGAGGTGTAGGGTGGGAGAGATGAATCCGCGAGTTGCCAACACATAGATATTTAATGCCATAGGGGATGGATTGAATCGTCCAGACAGACAGTGCAAAAATGTTATTATCTGCATTTAAAAGAAGATAAAACTTAAGTGGGGGACCTTAAGTTACTTGTAAAATTACACCCATTCTGTCATCAGCGAGTGTTAGAACCAAGATTCAAAACAAGACCCATAATGGGCATGAAGAGCAGTTACTGCTATTTTTGCTATTGTGGCTATTACTTCTTGCTGAGTTAAGAGCTTGGCTCTATTACATTTAAATAAAACCAGCTTGGCACCCTAAACAGCCCCATGACAATAACCCTGGGAACCCCAGGCTCTGCCTCCCACCTGTCCTGAACTGCGTGCCTCGTCCTGGGATCGCAGTCCCTGCTCCTTTGCCCAGCACCTGGTTATTTCTGCCTCTTTGCCCAGATCCTTTGGCCTGGCACTTCAGTGGGACTCTGTGTTTGGCACATTCCCAGCTTTGCCCGGGACACTGTCTTCCCCTTGGCTCCATCAGTTACAGCCTGTGGGCCAGTCCTGCCTCATCTCTTTGCCTATCCTTGGATTCCAGATCCCTAATGCACATATTGTTCCCTAGATGCTTGAACAGGAGGAAGGCTCAGGCATGTATCCATTCCATCAAAAGCATTGTGGATACATTCTTCTTACTCATTATTTTTTCAGTAATCAAGTAAGATATGATCTTCATTCCATTATCTTGGGTCTTCTGAGTCTTCCTTCTTACTTTTCTCTTCCCTCCCTCCCGTATGGACTTTTATGCTTTTGTTCTTAAAAGCCAAAACAAAAACAAACAAAAAAAATACTACCTGCTTTGCCTCCTGATTTCCAGATGTCCTTGTTTTCTTGGAAACCTTTCATCATTTCCATCCTGAATATTGCTCTCTCTCACATGATATCTGATTATTCCTAGCTGCTTCTTACAAAAAAAACAGTTTTAACCTCACTCTTATCTTTTGACATTGACCAATTCTAGGTCTTGCTCTGACATGCCTTCTTACAATTCACAGATACTGTTTGGAGGAGGGACAGGTATTTATTCATACTTTTCCTCCGTTATTAAGTGCAGGGTGACCTTCAGCTCAAATACACCGATTAGTTGTTTATGGTCAACATTCACGCAGATTGTCTAGTAGTCATGCTGACCAGCTGTTCAATTTTTTAAGGATCACCCTGGCTAGAATATTATTAACATTTCTAGAATAGAGGCACACTGAGAATGACGGCTTTTAATTTTAATCAGCCTGAGAACTCAGTGACCCTAAATGTCAGGTTATGGCTTTCAGCGGCCCACTGACCTCTGCATTCTTTCTGGAAACAGTGTGATGAAATAAGCTCAGCAAACACAGCAAACAGAAGGTACACTCGTATAGGCTTTCCTTCCTTGGAACTGATGCTGCCACTCCTCAGGAGACTAGATTTCCCTATGCCTTCAACCCATTGTCCTCAACCAGGGACCCTGCACCCTGGGGAAGTATACTAGTAAGTATCTTCAGGTGTGGGGGAGGGGCTTGTTTGAAAACATACAATCAGTATTAAAAAAATACTTTGATGTTTAAAAAATAAATAGGCCTTTTGTTTTCACTATGCAAACTAAGGAAAGCAAGGATGGACATATACGGAAAATAAAATAATCTCACCAGGGAAGCCAGTATTTCTAATCTTTTATCATGAGCTACAACAAAATAAGAAATATATGTTATGTCTTTATTCAGGACACAGTGGGGTATGTGTGAATGTGTGTGTGTGCATAATTGAAACAAACAAAAAAGGTTTTAAACAGCACTTTTTCTTCTTTAAACGCTGGTCCTGACCAAGTAAACAGATTTCACGAACCACAGTTTGAAAGACATTTCCCTCAGGTGATAGTGTCAGAATCTTGGGAGGAGGTGAGATTTTTAAGTGTATCAAAAAAAGAAGGAGAGGGAGAAGGGGAAGGGGAAGGAGAAGGTTTTTGTGTTAAGTAGTTGACCAAATTCCAGGGATTGCAGACTGACTTCTCTTTCTTCTCTCCAAGGTCCCTGCTACGATACTGTCTTTTATCCCAGCTTGTACAGGCAAGGAATGAGAGCCAAAACCAGTTTGCTACCGTGTGGAAAGCCTAAGTTACATACTGGATGAAGTTGGTAAATTGTAAGCACATGGTTTCATTGTTTAAACTTATCTAACACCTGTTAAGAGCTTGATTAATAAATTATTGACAAATAGAAAATTAATTAATTCATTAATTAACTTTATCTTGTGATTTTTAGTTTTACCAGGTAACCTTTACCCCCCATTGTAAAATAAGGTCCAGTACTTAGCGCACCTGGCTCTCTCGGGGAAGCAAAGCCCCATTTTCCCAACATACTTGAGGCCTCATCCTCCCATACAGGATGGGTCACATTCCACTCAGCCTGTGGAAATCCCAAGCAATGAAGCTCTCCTGACCCCCCCTCCCACCCCTATCACTATCTCCTGATCTCTCCTGCTGGCCTGCTTCTTCATCTATTTTTTGAAAGGTTAACCCTTTACTAAGAGTGACTTTCTAATCTTTTCTCCTATTTCCCCATCCCACAGGTCCTGTGTTCCTTCCACCTTCCCCTTCCCCAGAAGGCAAGAGCTCAGAGCAGGTATATCACTTACCTTGTCCATGAAACAATTGTGCAAGCATAGTTTCTTGAATAATCTGATATTGTGATTTTTTTTTTTCTGGTATGAACCAATGAGATTCCTTTTGACATTTCAAACTGATGGGAGGAGGAGGGGAATATTTTATGGTCTCTGAATAGAGAAAACTGCTTAGTCTGCCTATTCTGATTACCAGGTGTGGGATGAGAATGGGGTGGGGTGGCGCAAGCTATAGTGTTAGGAGGACAGATTTTGCAAATGGGTTGGAGTTGTATTTTGCCACTCCCTAGTGCCTTTATGACCTTGAGCAAGTTTCTGCCTCTCTGAAGGTGATCAGATTACCTCCCTCACCGAGATGCAGGGAGAATGGAAAGAAATAAGGCAAGTAACCCAGGACCTTGAACCTAGTAAGTACTTAGTAAGTGGAGGCTATTATCAGCTATTATCTCTGGGAAAATGTACATTAAGATAAGGATGTGTACACACTCATATTGAAATGGGAAGGCTGTCTTCTCTGCATGAGCTACATTTTTTTGGCTTGTGGCTTCTCTGCTTCTCTCTGCATATCCATTTTCCTCTGTCTACTGACAGCTTCCTCTGCTTTCTCATTATTTTTTGCCTTTTCAACTTGGGTTGACAATTTAGCCTCTTTTAAGTTGCAGCCACCATCTTTGTGTTTCTTAGTCCAAAAACCCAGGAGAAGAGCTGGACTTGCCTAGCTCACCTTTTCGCTCTAGACCATAACAGGTCAGACGGCGCCCAGTCTGGGCTCATTCCTTCAGTCATTTACTGCGTGGTTACTCTTGGAAGGAGAAGTCTAACTTGTTCAAAGTGTGAGACAGATCTTCTAACTCTCAGTTCTATGCTCTTAGCTCAGGAGCACTATCGGGCACCTCCCACTTATAACCTCATGGTGGTTTTTGTTCATTTTCCTCTATCATGTCCCATATCTAACTCATCGCCAAGTTCTGATTTTTCTTCTGCAGTGCCATAATCAAAGCAGTTAAGCATCTACTCCCTGGTCACTTCTTATCTGATCATTCCTTGTCCAGTCATTCGTCAGTCACTATAAGTACCTCTTATTTTCCATGCTGCTTTTGGGCTAATTCATCCAGAAGACATTTGTTGGTGTATCATGTTTATTTTGCATATTTTCTACCCTCTTTTCATGTGCATTTTGAGGTCTAATTCTGGCTTCCTATCAGAACTGAAATGAGGGTCTCATATACTGCAGCTGTTAGGATGCTAACACTGCCATCGAAACTCCCATAGCTCATTTGAATAGTAAATATCTGTGGATACTTGGGAAAATCATATGTGCAAATATGCTGCTCTCATGATATCACTCCCTTATGGCTACATCAGCTTCCTATTTTCTGTTTTGTTGTTGTTGTTAATACCCACGGATATTTTTCCATTGACTTTTAAAGTGAGTGGAAGAGAGAGGGAAAGACCAAGAGAAACATCCATGTGAGAGAAACACACCAACGGCTGCCTCCTGCACAAGCCCTAACCGGAGCTCAGGCTGGGGAGGAACCTGCAACCAAAGTATGTGCCCTTGAGCAGAATCGAACCCAGGACCCTTTGATTTGAAGACTGATGCTCTATCCATTGAGCCAAACCAGCTAGGGCCTATTTTCTATTTGAAAAATTCAAGCTCCCTAGGTCCTATATTAACTGTGAATTTGCTGATCTTGCCCTAGATACCAAAATATTGGATCATTAAACCATCTGTGCCAAGATTCCAGAGTGCATGTAGCCAGGGGCTCCTTTCAGGGAACAGATGATGGGTCTATCAATTTCAGTGATGCTGGAAGTATCCCAAGGAATAGGAAAGGAACCAATACTGATTGTATACCTTCAGGATGCCACCACCAAGTCTGGTATTTTGTCTACTTTATCTTATTGAATGCCAACCCCCACCCCGTAAAGAAGGTAAGGATGGTGTTAGGAGTGGGATGGCGTGGGGGAGTCCAAGTTTGACTGCCTAACCTGGATTCAGAGTTCTGACAGATCTAGGAATACCTGGAAACTTGGTGGGAAGGGACCCATTTGCTTGGAGAATTAAGAATGTCCTGAATAATGATTCATTCTAAGGAGAGTGGGGCAAATTTGGGTGAAAGTAGAAGGGATGTCATGAATATTATAAGCTTCCTGTCACTAATATTATCTGCTAACTGTGCTCTGAGGATTGCTACCTTAGTCCTAGTGAGATTGGACAAAAGAATAGAAACAAACAATAGCCTTGCTGGACAACTCATGCAATAGTGTTTAGCCACGGGGCTCTGGAGGGATGGGGGGAGCATGAAGGCCTGGTGCATGGATTTGTGCACTGATTTGTGCATCAGTGGGGTCCCTCAGCCTGGCCTGTGGGGATTAAACCAAAACCAGCTCTCTGACGTCCCCCAAGGAGTCCCGGATTGTGAGAGGGCGCAGGCCAGGATGAGGGACCCCATTGGTGCAGGATCGGGGCCTGGGAAGGACCATGGGAGGGCTCCAGGGCATGTCTGGCCCATCTCACCCAGTCCTGTTCAGCTGGACCCCAGCAGCAAGCTAACCTACTAGTTGGAGCGTCTGCCCCTGGTGGTCAGTGCACATCATAGTGACTGGCCGAATGGTTGAATGGTCGGAGGGACACTTAGCATATTAGGCTTTTATATATATAGATAGATAATCTATAATAATAAAAGCCTAATATGCTAATTAGACCGGACAGCCAAATGACCTTCCAGACAACCTTCCGGATGAAGCTGGGGATGTGAGGGCCAAGCCCCTTGCACGAATTTCATGCATCGGGCCTTTAGTTTCTAAATAATCCTCATAGTTGAACCAAATAGTATACTAAGATTACGTTTTATTTCTAAAATACATTTTCCCCTATAGTTCATCATAAATGCCATATTTTTTTGTTTTAAATTTCTTTTTAAAAAAATATTTTTGTATTGATTTCAGAGAGGAAGGGAGAGGGAGAGAGAGACAGAAACATCAATGATGAGAGAGAATCATTGATCGGCTGCCTCCTGCAGGCCTCACACTAGAGATTGAGCCTCAACTCAGGCATGCACCCTGACCGGGAAATGAACTGTGACCTCCTGCTTCATAGGAGATTCTCAACCACTGAGCCGCTCTGGCTGGGCTGTTTTAAATTTCTTTAGTTTTCTATGAACCTATCACTAGTTTTTCCATTGATTACAGTTTCTCTGTCAAAGGTTGTCATGCAGTTCACTGGTAGAAGTTAGGTCACTTTTGTTGGGAGGAAGAGGGCTCGAGGGAGACCTTCTGCCGTGCTGGTTATATTCTGTTTCACAGTCTGGGTTCTGAACTTATTGTTCATTTTGTGAACATTCTTTGAACTGAGCACTTATTATTTGTGCACTTTTTTATATGTTATGTTATCTATAATGAAACCGTTTTAATGTACCAGATCATGGAGATATACTGGAACAATATTGGAAATTCCAGGAAATGAGATTCTTACGTATAGATAAGCTCCACAGTCCATGACTTCATCATTATGTGTAGGATTTCGTGTCTGGAATGACAAATACTAATTACGATGTGTGAACTTTTCAGGGGTAGAAGGGCAAACAAACAGTATCTTGTCCAGTCACCTGTCCACACACTTTTGAGGGTGGAATATTAATATGGAAGTACCTAGAGTGGACACCAGTGATTTTTTTTTTTTTTTTTTTGTCTTCCTAGGATTCCTTCCTTGGTGGCTGCTCTTGCCTAGTATGTTCAATACATGGTTTTGATGGAGTTGTTTGTCATAATGACATTGTGCCATCAACCCCCAACATAGAGTTTGATGTTTGCTCTTTGCTTAGCCAACAACATTTTTTATGCCAGGAATTGAACTTTGAGCTGAGAAATGCGGGCAGAGAAGGAGTTGAAGCTCTCTGATCTGAAAGCAGGGCCACAGAAAGACACTTCATTTGTTCCAGCTACCAATATCCCTGAAGCTGCTTTGGTTCTGGCATAGTTTTCAACCAAAGAATTGATAAAGCATCAGACCCTCAACCTGCAAGGTTTAGAAATTCAGTGCTATTAGTTCATCCAGGAATTTTTTTATTATGCTACACAGAATTGATTAACATTGTCCAAATTCACAGGAATTTGATCTATAAACCATGACATTAGTTACTTTTTTCTAGGAGATATTTTTAGTTTAAAGACTAAAGCAATCATCTTGCAGAAAGCATTCATTTCATTTTTAACATGTATTTAGTAAGGCCTGACTGTTAGGTACTATGGTAAAGCAAAGAAACATGAAAGTGGGTGTTTTCAAAATGATTTTCAAAACTGTCAAGTCATATCTTGATGTGCTATCCTTTCTACCTCTTGTTATATAATGTACTTAATTGATTTTTCTAAAATACCATTTTGTTGTCCTCTGGTCAACAACTTTCAGTGGTCCTTCAATATCTACTTATTGTCCAGATGCTCCCATCTCTCTCTTTAAAAAAAAATCTTTATTATTTCAAGTATTGTATATGTCCCCTTCCCCCCTCATTGACCCCTTCTAGTCTGCCCCCTGCTCCTCCCCACCCCAGGCCTTCAGCACCCTATTGTCTGTGTCCATGGATTATACATATACGCATACAAGTTCTTTGGTTACTCTCTTCCCACCCATCCCTGCCTTTCCGCTAAGATTCCACAGTTTGTTCCATGCTTCTATGTGCTTCCAACTCTTAATGTCACCCTCCCGTTCCCTAGATAGGGCTTCCATAAAGCTCTTGTGCCAGGGCCTCAGAGAGGTGCTCCAGGTGCTGCTCCTCACCTTGCTTTCAGAGCCGGCTCTGCCTCAGCACCTCTAGGTTAGTCTGATTACCTCAGAAGTAGCTCTGCCTCTCTGATCCATTTATCTCGATCCTAGCTATGCCCCAGTTTGCTGTCTCTTGATCTTCCTCCTCCCTGCACTTTGCAATTCCACGTGCCAATCTTTCCTCCCCTCCTATCCTGCCTCAACTCCCAAAATCAGGCAAGAATAGTACCTGAGGTCTCTTAGTTCCAGAAAAGAATTAGGACAAGGATCAAGTCCTGCAGTCTAAGATTGGCATTCAAAACTCTCTAAAATGCAATGTATTTTCTTTTTCTTTGCATGAACATACCATTCTAGCTGAAATAATGATTTTCCCTGTCATTATGGGAAACAAAGCATTTCTAACTCTCTACCTTTGCCTACATTGTTGTCTCTCCCAAGAATTCCACTGCTTCTTCCCTTCCTGTCTGAATCTGAGCCACCAGGAACTTTACAAATGCTGCTGCAGATCCTTTAGTGCTTCACCCCCTTTCTCTCCCTACCCCTGATATGTCCTTCTGCTTTGCTAGTTATTTTGCCAAACCTGTCTTATCTCTAATGCCAGTTTCAAGTATCTTAAGGCAGTGACATCTTAGACATTTATATATCTAATCTAATAAAAGAATAATATGCAAATTAACCATCACTCTGAGACACCTAAGCCATGCCCACCAGCCAAGCCATGCCCCCAGCCAATCAGAGCAGCTGTATGCAAATTAACCCAGCCAAGATGGCAGCCGGCATCCACAAAGCTAGAGAAAACAGGAGGCTTCCGTTAGGCCGGTTGGGCCTCTGCTCAAGGCAACAATATTTCAATTATAGAAGCCATGGAGCTGAAGCAAACAGGAGGCTTTGTTGCCTGCGTAGGCCTCGGCTCAAGGCAACAAAGTTTCAATTATGGAAGATAAAAACACCCCAGAAACCTGATTCCAGCCAACCTCGCTGGGACATTGGGTCAAGGGAGCTGTGGGCAGCCTGAAAACGGCCCTCAACCCCTCACCCAGGATGGCCAGGCATGCCAGAATGTGGACATCCCCCGAGGGGTCCTAGACTGCGAGAGGGCACAGGCCGGGCTGAGGGATCCCACTGAATGCACAAATTTTTGTGTGTACCAGGCCCCTAGTATAAATATATTACCAATTAAAGTTTTTGTGCTGAGGTCCTACCCTGTGAAGGGAACTTCACTAGGCATTTGGGAAATATGAAGAAATATAAGACTTAGATCCCGCCTTCAAATAATTACAGCCTAGTTGAGACTGTCACTGTAACTTTGCACATTAGGCCGGCATTAAGTCCCTATTTGTATTAGTCTGCTAGGGCTGCCATAACAAAATGCACAGACCAGGTAGGTGGCTTAAGCAGCAAAAATATATTTTCTCACAGTTCTGGAGGCTAGAAGCCCAAGATCAAG
This sequence comes from Murina feae, assembly GCA_004026665.1. Lineage (NCBI taxonomy): Eukaryota > Metazoa > Chordata > Mammalia > Chiroptera > Vespertilionidae > Murina > Murina feae. Next base: position 7,371 of record PVJC01022092.1, on the reverse strand, counting down.
GGGTTGGCAGGTTTGGTTTTTTTTTTATGAGACCTCTTTTCTGGGCTTGCAAGATGGCCACCTTCTCACCGTGTCCTCACAAGATTTCTCCTCTGCGCATGAGTGCATCCCTGGTGCCTCTGTCTTTTTAGATTTATTTTTTCAATTACAGATGACATATAATATTATTTTGATTTAAAGTGTACAACATAGTGATTAGACATTTATATATGCCTTGTGAAGTGCTCACCCCGATAAGTCTAGGATCCATCTGATACCATGCATACTTATTACAATATTATTGACTATATTCCCTATGGTGTACTTTACATCCCCACGACTATTTTTATAACTGCCAATTTGTACTTCTTAATCCCTCCACCTGGTGTCTCTTTGTGTGATCAGATTTCCTCTTCTTATAAAGGACAGTCAGATTGGATTGGGGCCCACCCTTATAGCCTCATTTTCTCTTAATCATCTCATTAAAGGCCCTTTCTCCAAATATAGTCCCATTCTGAAGTACTGGGGGTTAGGATTTCAACATATGAATTTGCAGAGGAGGGTCACAATTCAGCCCATAACTCTGTCGAATGATTGGTTAATTATAATCCTGTGTAATCAGTTCCACCTCCCAACGGAGGCTAAACAGTTGTGGCAATTGCCTGTGGGTTGTTGGCTAACATATCTCTGGGTTTTGGGAGGCATTCCATCAGATATACTTCCTTAGTTTGTTTGTTTGCTCTTTTAGTACAAACTACAATGTAAGACACAGGGAAGTCCTTATTTCCTTGAGTAGTAATGGAAATCTATAATTTCTGTATTTGGTTTTCTATCTTTCAAAATTAGAGGTGGAATCCCTACATGGCCCACAAGAACATTCAGTGGATTATAATTGTATCTCTTAGTATTATGTCATTCTAAAACTTCTTTTTTTAAAAAAAATATTTTTATTGATTTCAGAGAGGAAGGAAGAGGGAGAGGGAGAGATAGAAACATCAATGATGAGAGAGAATCATTGATTGGCAGCCTCCTGAATGCCCCTTACTGGGGATCAAGCCCACAACCCAGGCATGTGCCCTTGGCCGGAATCAAACCCGGGACCCTTCAATCTGCAGGCCAACGCTCTACCCACTGAGCCAAACCGGCTGGGGCTCATTCTAAAACTTCTTGAAGCTTGATTTTCTGCCATTGGTCCTTCATGCCATAAAATTTTCTTTGAGTCTTTTCTATGGTTAAATCTTGTCAAGAATCTGGTCTAGCCCAGCTGACATGACTCAGTGGTTGAGCATCAACCTGTGAACCAGAGGTTGTGGTTTGATTCCCAGCAAGGCATATGCCAGGGTTGCAGGCTTGATCCCCAGTGTGGGGCATGCGGGAGACAGCTGATCAATGATTCTCTTGTCATTGGTGTTTCTGTCTCTCTCTCCCTCTCCCTTCCTCTCTAAAATCAATAAAAATATATATATTTAAAATAATCTGGTCTATTAGGGACGTGATAAGGGTGCGTGGCAGATATCGGGGATACTTATAGGCCAGTGAAGTTAATAGGCATATGGAGTAGGTGAGGGCAAGCCTCCTAGAGGTGAGGCTGGCTCTGGAGTTAGATGAGTGAAGGAACATAGAGGTTAAAGAAAATGGCCAGTATCAGCGTTTGCTGGAGTCTAGAGGCTAAAGTTGAGGGAACAGTGAGTAAAGTTCTGCTCTACTGAATGGAGAAGCATCAGGCTAAGAATTTGGGGGGAGAGGTGGGAAGGATGTTGGTCTGCAAGCATGCAACATTGCACGCTCTCTGTTCCACCCATCAGAATAGCCTTTTCAAAACTTAGCACTGTTGGCCTTTGAGCATAATATAAGCGACAGCCATATGCATTTCCAATAGTCAGCATACACAGGTGTGGCCACGGGTTGCTTAGGGCTGGTCTGTCTGTCGGGTTCTGTCATACCAGTTGTTAAACATTTTGAGTATCACTCCTGTGTATATGTATAATTGATCATTTTTGGTAAAATTTCTATCAAGGGCACCAGGTACTTTGCTATTCAACGTCCTCATATAAAGATTTACGTGATAAATATCACTTGGCATTCAGAATGCCAGATAATAAATAATTTTATGCTGGAGTGTACAGTTCCAATTAACATCAGCACTGAAGTCATCAGAACTGTCAGTTTCTCTATATGGCAGTGAAAGTTTGTCTTGGTTTCCTTGGTGTCATCCAGAACATTGGCCAAAGAGGCCACACAGGCATCTGTATGGTATTTCAACCTCCTTCTTGCCTCTTTTCTTTTTTCTTTCATTTGGACCGAAGTTTTTGCTACTGGACACATAAGTGCAGCATCTGGGAAGTTCCCTGATCATTCATTCATTCCTCCAACAAATATTATAGAGTTTCTACTAACTAGCTCTTTGACCTTGGACAAGTCACTAGCAACTAATTAGCTATTTGACCTTGGACAAGTCACTTAAGCTCTTCAGGCTTCAGATGCCTTATCTAATGTAAGTTGTACCAAGACCTCTTCCTGCCTTAGGAGTTTGTGATTGTAGGAAATTAGATAAGGAAAGAGGCAAGGGTAAGAGTGTCTCCTGCCCCTAGGGACATTAGAAAAGCAAGGAGATAGCAAACTCCCGAAGAAAGGGTAGTTGGAGAAGGGAGACCAGAAGAGGCTGGAGGGCAGTGACCAGACTGGGCAATGGGGAAGAGCAAAGGGACAAAATATACTGCTGGCATCATGGCTACAGACACTCATCAAACAAGAAGCTATTGCTATGTGCAGGCTCTGAGCTTGTGGGCTCGGGATATGCTGAGTGTGAAGCACATCCTTGACACATGTGAACTCCATGAATAGAAATATATACTTCTCCCTTCCCAAAATGAAGATATACAAGCACAAATATTTCAGTGAGTTTAATACATTAGATTTCTCTATTAAAAGATGATGGCCCCTTTTGTGTCTTTATAGCTTCCCAGCCACTGTAGGAGGAAGGCACTGAGTTTGTTAAATTGAACTGAAGAATCTTTGTAAATTTTATTCAGCTTGGTACTGAAGGGAAACTCTGAGAGTGAATTAGAGTGACTAATACATTGGGTTATTTTAGCATTAATGTTTGTACTTCATGTATTTTACTTATATAAAACCTTCCTTCATTTATTGAATTGTTTATCAGTTTCTTCCACAGTGTGGGCTTCTCAGGTCAGAAATAGTTCCCTCTGCATCCGTAATACTTACAGTGCTTGGCACATAGTGGGGCTTTTAATAATTATTCATTAAATGATTTCATGTATGAATCTCTGGATAAAATCTCTACTTATAATTCTTGTAGAATGAAAACTTAAGGCCTGCCAGCTTGCATTGAGGAAGTATTTTCTAGCAATTTCTCCTTTTCTGCTTTCTCATGCTTTTCCACTTTCCAACTGGCAGAGTTTGGGCACCCCTGGAAGGAGGTAGGGAAAGAAGAATATGTTCACCCCATCAAGCTGAGAGGGGGGAGGGCTTTGTTACTCTGTAACCACCCAGAAGGTTCCGCAGCTGCTACAGTCTGCAGCTCAGTGCAGGGAAAGTTTGGCCAGGGATAGTCAGTCCCACATGAGCTGTCTAGGGGCCCAGCAGGGAGGATCCCTCAGCAGGATCTGCCTTGGAACTCTTCAGCGGGACACTAAATGGTACCCCTATGAGTTCTCATCCATGTATCAGCTGCCTTGGAAGAGGCCCTCTTCCCCAGCACCAGCAGATGGTAGGTCTTCACAGGAAAGAAAATTCAGTCATCATTGGTCAGCAGAAATAGGAACAAATGAATTGGTGTACCAATAACTGTTAGTTGCATCAGTATACAGGTTCTTCAGAAAGCCAAGTCTACTGAAAAACAAAGGCTGTTGGCTTTTACCATGCTGGATGTGGAGGGTCCTGCCTTTAGTGAGCTCACAGGCTAGTGGAATCCACAGCCTAACCTAATGAGGGAACCTGACCCCCAATGCTGCGCTTATGTGTCCAGTAGCAAAAACTTTGGTCCAAATGAAAGAAAAAAGAAAAGAGGCAAGAAGGAGGTTGAAATACTATGGCAAAGAGATCAGAAATGGGAAGAAAACTATCTGCTTGTTTGAATTCATGATATATCTAAGGCATTCTGTAAGTTTCTAAAGTAATTTGTTTCTCCTCCTGTAAGTGTATGAATTCCAAAAGAAGCTTGCTTAAATAAGTAACAGTCTGATTTGATAACCCTTTGATTTTATAACCTTCTTTGAAGAATAAAGTCTAAGGAAAGAATCCAAAAGCAAGAGGAAGGAGAAACAAACCTCAAATTTGCAATAATAGGGAATGGTGAAATCAATACAATTGAATACTATGCAACCTTTAAAGAAAATTAGATCATAAAATGGTTTATGCATGGATTGCATGTCTGATTACTGATCTATAAAAATATCTGCACTTTTTCTTACGTGGAAGTGTCATATCACTAATCTGTATGTAGCACAAGGCCTTGCATATGATAGGTATTTAGTAATATTTACTGACGAATGAAGGAGCCAGAAGTAAATTTAGAGAAATGCTTGGAATTTATATTAATAGGATTTCTTTTACTCTAAAGTTGCTTAAATACTTAACAAAAAAAGCTCTTAAAAAGATCATCTATTCAATGTCATGTCTACAAAAGGAAAAGAAGGGAATAATACCAAAACGTTAACAAAGTAGTGATGTCTAAGTTGTGGACGACGGGTAATTTCTATTTCATCAACTTCTCTGTATGTTCTCAATTTTCTACAACAACCATAGTCAGGGAGCAATGATTTATTTAAAGGATCATCCTGAGATAGCGAGTTACAAATCCAAAGGAATGAATCTCTGTTTTTGAAACTGCAGGCGCTCTAGTAAGCGTGGGGGTGGGATACATCTGGCATCTCTCAGAGCTCACAACACAGGCCTCTGCCAAGACAGTCCTCCTACAAACACAACTGGCTTTGGTATTCAGACTTCACAAGTGAGAAGCACCCGCTACAACCTGTCTGGTTGAAGCCTGCATCTGTCAGGAAGGCAAGACTTTGTTTTACATCATTCGTGCTTGAGGAAATAGATGACATTGTCATCTTAGGAAGGTACGAAGAGAGCGTTCGATGTGGCATGCTTTCAGTAGTGAAAAACTTAAACAAGATGTCTGTTACAGAGAATATAATCCCCAAAACTCAGATATAAAACCCAAAGGAAATGTATTCATCATCTTCTTAGGGACGACCAGAATGCCTGGATAGCATCCACCTTAGGAGAAACGGGAGAGTTGTTGAGACTAAAAGGTGTGAAGTGGTCATTAAAGAAAAGACGATTGCCCTTTATTTTTTTTTAAAAATATTTTTTTTATTAATTCCAGAATTAAGGAGAGAGAGATAGAAACATCAGTGATGAGAACTCAATCGTTGACTGGCTGCCTCCTGCACACACACTATTGGGGAATCAAGCCCGAGACCTAGGCACGTGCCCTTATCCAAAATTGAACCCAGAACCCTTCAGTCCACAGGCTGACGCTTTATCCACTTAGCCAAACCAGCTAGTGCAGAGATTGTCATTTAAACATGATCACACATACATTGCTACTAAGTCTGGGACACATGGGAGCTGCACTGGAGACTTCACCTCCAAGCATGTTCTGAAAAGTGAACTAACATGGAAGTTAAGAATATTTTAGAGAATAACTGCTGCCTATTGTATAGGAATCAAGTTACAGCAACTAATGAACGTAACCGGGCAAAGAGATCAGAAAACCTGGTGTGTGATAATGGAACACTAAGACTCAGTAAGTTCTTTATTTGACTTTAATAAATCAACTTCCTGGGCAAAAAGTTTTACCACCCAAGTAACAGCTTAGAGGTACTAGCACAGAAAGAAACTCTAAGAAACTTAATTCAAAATCATGATCATTTGGAGGCAAAAACTGTTTAATTTTTAATTGTTAAAAAAATTCTAAGATGCTTCGAAGGAAGCCCTATGTTTATGTAATACCTACTTTTACTTAATACCACATGCTAGAAGATAGTAACCTTTAGCAGGGTTCAGATGCAGTTTAAATAAAGCAGTGTTTTGATCAGTTCAAAGTAAGGCATGGCTGTGAATAAAGGGCTCAACCTCCAGTCTGGACCGCAAAGCGGACCCAAAGTCCTGTTGCTCTGGAAGCAGTAAAGTTCAGACAGATGTAGAATGTTTGTACAGTGACCTTCTTATTTAAAACTCTACGCCTGGGTTGTAAGTCAAGGCCACATCTCTGTCAAAAGGACTTAGATTCTCCAGGCAAGAGACAGATGCTTCGTTCTTTCTGATATAGTTGCACACACCAAAGTTTCTGACACCTATGATTGTAGAGAACAGAGTTTCTCTGTGAGTAGGAAAGCAGTAGTCACTCCAAGAAGGCGGCTATGATGACACTTTACAACTGCCGCATGTCCTTAGGGGACACTGCAGCCTGTTAGCTGTGCAGCTGGCTTTCTCTGTGACTATTCTTCTAGCCTGGGCAGATTGTTACCTTCTTGGTTTGAGCTCATTTTTACTTTCTTATGGGCAAACTGTATACTGAGTGATTTGCATATGTTATTTCACTCCATCTTTGCAACAATCTTTTGCTAGCATCCTGTTTACCAATGAGGACACCGAGGCTTGGAGGTGTTCAAAGTGGTTAGTTCAGAGTCACACAGCTAATAAGTGGTAGAGCCATTTCACACCCACGTCTACCTAACTCTAAACCTATACTTGATGCCTATACTTGAAGCAAATGTAGAAATTCAACACTATTCAAAGGAAAATTGACAAAGTTCATTTTATGAGAATGTGGCAGGACCCTAGATTGGAACAATTTTTTTTTTCTAGAGGTCTTTGGCAAACATGCAGTTAAAAAAAAAAAAAAGTACATACCCTGCCTGGCTGGTGTGCTCAGTCGAGTGTTACCTAGTATATCTAGAGGTTGCTGGTTTGATTCCCAGTCAGGGCACATGCCCAGGCTGTGGGCTTGATCCTCGTAGTGGGTAGGGAGTGTACAGGAGGCAGCTAATTGATGGTTGTCTCTAATCAGTGTTTCTCCCTCTCCCTGCCTCTCTTTCTCTAAAATCAATAAAAACATATTTTAAAAAAAGAATTAAAAAGAATCTTAAAGAGATATTTACACAACCATGTTCATTGCAGCATTACAATAGCTAAAATGAGGAAATAAACCAAATGTCCACCAACGGATGAATTGGATAAGCAAATCTATACACGACAAAGGGACGGTCAGAAAACAGGTAGAGAAAGGAGAGGAGAGTTTCAAAAAGGAGAAGTTAGCAGCATCAAGCACTGAAGTGTCAGCTGGATTTGGCCATCAGCAGTCACTAACAGCAGTCAGCATTACCCGTGCAAGTGGCTGGCTCACACCGTCTGGCT
>PVJC01022091.1:0-27660 GCA_004026665.1 Murina feae | reverse complement strand
ATAAACTGGTGAACGAAAATGGATACAGAGGCAGAGCAGCATCAAACAGACTGTCTAATCACAGCAACAAGGACAGGAACATTGGGGGGGGAGGGGTAACAGACCAGCCAAGGGACTTTTGGTGCATGCATTTAAGCATAAATAATGGACACAAAACACTGGGGGGTAGGGGAGGCGGGAGGAAGGGCAGGGGAAAAAAGAGATATATGTACCAATCTTTGTAAAACTTTATGTAATAAAAAAAAATAAAAATAAAATAAAATTTAAAAAAAAGAAAGTAGGTTATATCTGCCTGGCCGGTGTGGCTCATGATTGAATGTTGACCTATAAACCAGGAGATCACAGTTTGATTCCCACTCAGGGCACATGGCCAGGTTGTAGGCTTGATCCCCAGTAGGGGGCATGCAGAAGGCAGCCAATGATTCTTTCGTATCATTAATGTTTCTATCTCTCCCTATTCCTTCCTCTCTAAAATGCAATAAGACATATTGAATTTAAAGATAAATATCAGGAAAAAAAAGATTATATCTCAACAAAATTATTTGCAAAGAATCTAAATTAAGTGATCAGATTAACAAGTTATTATAATACTAGAGGCCTGTTGCATAAATTTGTGCACCAGTGGGGTCCCTCAGCCTGGCCTGCAGAATTGGACCGAAACTGGCTCTCTGACATTCCCCTAGAGGTCTTGGATTGCAAGAGGGCACAGGTCAGGCCGAGGGACCCCACTGGTGCACAATCAGTACTGTAGAAGGACACAGGAGGTTGGTCAGCCTGGAAAGGACTGCAGGAGGGTTCCGGGCATGTCCGGCCCATCTTGCTCAGTCCCAATTGGCCGGACCCCAGCAGCAAGCTAACCTACTGGTCAAAGCATCTTCCTCTGATAGTCAGTGCACGTCATAGCAAGTGGTTGAGCAGCCTTAGCATATCATTAGCATATTACGCTTTGATTGGGTGAATGGCCAAATGAATGACCACTTCGCACATTAGGCTTTTATTATATAGGATTATATAGGATGATTTCCTACTTATTCAAAAATGGGTAGATTTTCATATAGCTGCAGAGAACCATATAAATTAAGGCAGTGTCCCAAAGCCAGACTAAACAGCTTAGAGTTGTAGCTCTCATGGTTTCTGCATATGAACATGCCTTTCAACAATAATTTTCTGAACTTGCCACAATAACTACTACAGGGTGGAGCAAAAGTAGGTTTACAGTTGTATGTACACGAAACAGAGTTTATTCTTTTCTTTTTTTTTTATTTCAGAGAGGGGGGGATAGAAACATCCTATATAATAAAAGCCTAATAAGCAAATGGACCTATCAGTGAAACAACCAGTCGCTTTGACAAGCACTGACCACCAGGGGCAGACGCTCAATGCAAGAGCTGCCCCGTGGTGGTCAGTGTGCTCCCACAGGGGAAGCACCGCTCAGCCAGAGCCGGGCTCCTGGCTGATGAGCATAGCAGCAGTGGTGGGAGCTTCTCCCATCTCTGTGGCAGTGCTAAGGAGCAGAGAGCAGATGGACAGTAAGGAGTGAGGGGGGTCCTGGACTGTGAGGGGGCGCAGGCCGGGCTAAGAGAACCCCCTCCCTCCCACCATGGCAGTGCATGAATTTTGTGCACTGGACCTCTAGGCAATGATGAAAGAGAATCATTGATCAGCTGCCTCCTAAATGCCCCGAACTGGGGATCTAGCCTGCAACCCGGGCATGTGCCCTTGACCAGAATCGAACCTAGGACCTTTCAGTCCACAGGCTGATGCTTTATCCACTGAGCAAAACCAGGTAGGGCCAGAGTTTATTCTTGTATTATTATTTATTAACTAGGGGCTCAGTGCATAAAAATTTGTGCACTCAGGAGGTCCCTCAGCCCGGCCTGTGCCCTCTCGCAGTCTGGGACCCCTCTGGGGATGTCCACCTGCTGGCGTGCGTGGTCAGCCTGGGTGAGGGGCTGATGGCTGTTTGCAGGCTGGCCAATCCCCCCAGTGTGGACCTTCACCCTATAGGGGTGTGGCCAGCCTGGGTGATGGGCTGAGGGCCGTTTTCAGGCTTTCAGGCTGCCCACAGTCCCTTCAGGTTTTGGGTCCCTACTGGCGTGCATGGTCAGCCTGGGTGAGGGGCTGATGGCTGTTTGCAGGCTGGCCAAGCCCCCCAGCGGCGTCCCTCACCCCATTGGGGTGTAGCCAGTGTGGGTGATGGGCTGAGGGGCGCTTTCAGGCTGCCCACAGTCCCTTCAGGTTTTGGGTCCCTACTGGGGTACCTGGCCAGCCTGGGTGAGGGGCTGATGGCTGTCTGCAGGCTGGCCAAGCCCCTCAGTGGTGTCCCTCACCCCATTGGGGTGTGGCCAGCCTGGGTGATGGGCTGAGGGGCGCTTTCAGGCTTCCTACAGTTCCCATTGACCCAATGTCCCAGCAAGGCTGGCTGGAAGCAGGTGCCTGGGGTTTGTTTATCTTCTAGAATTGATACACTGTTCCTTTACACTGAGGCCTAGGCAGTTAATGAAACCTCCTCTCTGCTTCAGCTCGTGGCTTCTATAATGAAACAATGTTGCGCTTAGTAGTCCGGCCCGGCCTGCTGTTTGCTTCAGCTCCTGAGGCTTCTATGATTGAGACAATGTTGCAAATATGTTCTTGCCTGGAGCCGGAGAAGGCCAGTGGCCACAAACAGTTTCACTCCTGCTGCAAGGGACGCTGCCTGTTTACTCAGCTCTGTGAGTGGCGGCCTAAGTCTTGGCTGGGTTAATTTGCATACAGTCACTCTGATTGGCTGGTGGGTGTGGCTTAGGCATCCCGAAGGGATGGTCAATTTCAATATTACGCTTTTATTAGATTGCTGTATTATTTTTCTTACAAACAACTGGAAACCAACTTTTCAACCTGTATACTTAGTATGTATCATTTGAAAAATGTCAAATAGCTACTATGAATTCTGCAATAGTATTTACAAATATAAATGAAAAATAGCAGTATACACATGCACATGCAATACAATTATTCGTATGATCTACAGACAATGATGTATATATGAATTCCCAGTCCCATACAAACCCTAGGAAGACTCCCCCACCCATTGAGACCCACCCACATCCCAGATTGGAAACTACTGGATTAGACTATTTTAATATGATAAGATCACACTTCTCCAGAAACAAAACAAATCTTAATAAAGACTATGCATCAGCTATATTTTATTCGTAACCAAATACTTGAAAAAAATGTTATTTGCCTGTTAAGTCATTTGAATAAATGACAGTAGGATATCCAAGCAACACATGTATAATGACAAAGTGGAGAAAAACAAGCAGAGAGGACTGAAGAAACGTTTTCAGGATGCACTAAAATAAGTCTTCAAGCAATGAAGTATAGATGTGAACTGGGAGGTTCAAAGGAGCAGCCAGAGCAATATAGCAAGGGATGAAGAAATGGACACATTTTCTAAAGCAAAGTTTCACATCAGGTTTCAATTTAAGACGCAGCTTCCTAATTGATATTTTCCTAATGTCAAATGCAACTAATAACTGAAATCTGACTGCATGGGCCTAGTCCAGTAAAAAAGAATTTTGACACATTATTAAAGATTTATGAAATAGACATACCAAGAATCTCTATGTCACTGAAGATAGTACCTTTACAGAACAGAGTTCCTTTAAAGTTAATTTAGAGAGTAAATTTTAAGTCCAAATATTAGAGTGACAGCTTAAGAAATCATTTAAATTTCCTCTAATCATCTTTGCTTCAAAATATAAGTAACTATATCAACATCCTTAAAAAATCTATTATTTAAAAATAGAAAAGGTTTATAATCTACTCTAATAAAAGAGTAATATGCAAATTAATCATCACTCCAAGACACCTAAGCCACACCCACCAGCCAAAGCCACGCCCGCTGGCCAATCAGAGCAACTGTATGCAAATTAACCCATCAAAGATGGCGGTTAATTTGCATGCACAGGAGAGTGAAGCCTAAAGACAGCATAGAAGGAAGCCAAGTGCTGCAGAAGGGAGCCAAGTGGTGGAGAAGGGAACGGAGCTGAGGCAGCGGAGACGGTGAAGAAGGGAGGGAGAAAGGTAGGGGGGAGCTGAAACAGCAGAGATGAGAATTGAGGCGGCAGAGACAGGAGGGAACCAAAGCAGCAGAGAAGGGAGTTGAGGCAGGCTTCGCTCCCTTCTCTGCTTCACTCTGGCTCAGGAAGCCCTATTCTTGCAGGAATCTTCCTGCAACAGGCTACTAGTACTTAAATAATATTCACATAAATATGAGAAAGTACAATAATGTATACATTTAAAAAACAATCTATAAACCTGAACTGATAGCTAGTTGCTACTGTCTCACCTCCTTATTAAAGCATGCCAGTATTTCCAAGGTAATATACTTATGAATGTATATATAGTGGGTACTATATCAACATGTGTCTACTGTAACACACACTCCAGCTCAGGGCTTTAAGTCAACAAATATAAGAGCACTCATTATGTTCAAGAAAATGCAGGGGAACAAAGATGAGTAAAGACAAAAAAAGAAAGGAAAACAAGCTTACACTTAATGTTAGGCACCATCGACTATTAAACTATTCATTTAATATTCACAACAACGCTATCAAGTATTACCATTCTCATGTCTATAAATGGGGAACTGAGATTTAATGTTGAAAACTTGCACAAAATTACAAAGCAACTAAATAGGGAGTAGAGATTCAATTCAAATGCAGGTCTGCATAATTCCAAAACCTCACACTAAATGATTCCATACTGTTCTTAAGAGGCTTACAACATAAGTGGAGATGTACACATGTATATAACTAACAGAAAGTGGTGTATAAAGTATCAAAATAGTTTGTTCCTCTAAATGCTATGGGCCCCCAATGTAAGTATCACAACTAATTGCCCACTGGGAGAGGATTTTGAGAAAAAGAATAGAATTTAAAATGTTCCTGAGAAAACAACTAACATTTTAGCAGAGAGAAATTAGCAATTAAAATATTCTAGGATTAAGGAATGGAATGATAAAAGGCACTGCATAAATAGTATTTTCAAGACTTAAGGTATTTTGTCAAAGTGTATATATGAGAGGTGAGGATTAACCATTTGTATGCCATAAGCATCTATAGACACAAGCATCAGACCTTTTTTAATTAAATTCAAAATATCATGGCAGTTAACTGGTTAAAATAGAAAAGTGGAAGACTATAGTGGGAAATAAAACTAGATACTTAAGGTAAGACAGATAATAGAAGCTTTGAACTTTACTCTGTAAGCACCAAGGAATCACTCTAAGTGTTTGAACAAGGTAATTACATTATCAAACCTGTACTTTAGAAAAACAATGGTATCAATAGATGGAATTAGGAAGAGAATAGAGGCTTATAGGCATGTAGGGCAATTAGGAGGCTAAAATAGTCAACAAAGTCAGTGAGGGCAGGGACTACCATCTGCCATTTTCATTGTGTAGCACCAATCAGCACATACAGTACTGTAATCAGCAGGCATCCAAGAAAATAACAAGGATATAACATTCCTACAAAAAAATTAGGGCTGAACTGGGACACCAGCAGTAAACAAAGATATAAAACAGAGCCAAAATATATGAAGGACAGAATCAATAGAATAGTAAACTTTAGGAGTGTATGGAGGTTGAGGAAGAAGGCATTAAAGGCTGAAATTTTACTAAGTGACTGAAATTTTGATATTTCATCCACAAAGAAAAGTAAGTACCTTTTTAAAGTGTGGAACCTCACATTACAATCTATATAGTGGGTTTCAAGATCTGCTTCATCCTAAATTGAATTTGTAAATATTTATATAGACAAGCCCATTACAGGATAAACAAAATTTACAATAGTTTGCAAAGGGTCTTGAAAATCATTTGGTTTTAGAAAAATTTACTAGATATATACATCAGGACTACTTGGAATGTGTTTTAGTTAAACTTACTTTCTCCATCACCATCTTTATCAAATTCTTCTATCATAGCCCGAAGTTCTTCATCACTCATGTTTTCACCCAATTCTCTGGCAACACGTCGCAAATTCCTCAAGCTTATTTTACCTGAATCATCATCATCAAATAGTTTAAATGCCTTTAATATTTCTTCATGTGGATCTCTTTCCAATATCCAGTCTGTCACTAGAGTTAAAAAAAAAAAAGATAAAAAATAAACCTTCATCACCACAAAGGTATTCATTTGTGATATCAACTAAGTACCAAATGAGAAATAAATCTGTCAACATTTAGCTTGAAAATAAAATGCCATATCAGTATATATTTATATATGTATATATAGTGGAAACTGTATCAACCAAAAAGCCAAAGAGATAAACCTGAAATTAGAAAAATCAAATCCATATTTTTAAATGTAAGCTTTATAATATCAATAATTCATCCAGCCCTAACCAGTGGATAGAGTGTCCGCCTGCAGACTGAAAGGCCAGGTTCGATTCCAGTCAAGAGCATGTACCTTGGTTGCGGGCACATTCCCAGTGGGAGGTGTGCAGGAGGCAGCTGATCAATGTTTCTTCTAACTCTCTATCCCTCTCCCTTCCTCTCTGTAAAAAATTAATAAAATATATTTTTTAAAAAATAATAATTCATCCTATTATAAAAGTAAGCAAAATTATTTACATTGCACATATGCAAAATAAAAGAATTATATTTATACCATATTTATTTCCGGTTTACTATTATCAAGAACTGTTGTAGGCTCCACTGACATCAAGCACATTAGTCTAGCAGTTAGTAACCTAGCTGGAGAGATGTTATACCAATAAACAATTGAAACTAACTAGATAGCCTGGCCAGTGTGGCTCAATGGTTGAGCTTGGATCCATGAACCAGGAGATCACAGTTCGATTCCTAGTCAGGGCACATGCCTGGATTGTGGACTCAATCCCCAGTAGGGGGCATACAAGAGGCAGTTCATGGATGATTCTCATCATTGATGTTTCTCTCTCTCCCTCTCCCTTCCTCTCTCTGAAATCAATAAAAACATATTTTTAAAAAACCTATCTAGATAAAAGATGTTTGCTGGCTAAACTTAATAACACGAATTGCACCTCAAATTTAACCCAACTTAAAAACAGACAAATTAATAAAATGCACTGCCATCATTGATGTAGACACAATCTCATACAGTAGATGAAAATCCCACTGATACCTTCATAATTACAAGAATCTCTTCAGCCTAACTGGTTTGACTCAGTAGATAGAGTGTCGCCCTGCGGACTGAAGGGTTGCAGGTTCGATTCCAGACAAGGGAATGTACCTTGGTTGCGGGCTCATGCCCAGTAGCAGGTGTACAGGAGACAGCTGATTGATGTTTCTCTCTCATCGATGTTTCTAACTCTATACCTCTCCCTTCCTCTCTGTAAAAAACCAATAAAATAGATTTTTTTTAAAAAGAATCTCTTCGTTTTCCAAAATATGAGAAGTAGTTATTAAAAGAATTAAATCTGATTGCAATAACACAGCCAGGAAAAAAATAAAAAGTCTGGAAAAGATATCTCATGCATTTTGTTTAGCAAAACAATAACTTCAGACAAGTAAGTAAAATTAAGGGAATAATTTCAGACCTTAATAGCTGAGAGTATCAATGTATTTTAATATACTAAATGTAATAATATATAATAATATAGTTTACTCAACATTTTCAATATTACCAATCTTAATAGCCACAATAAAAAAAAAAATGAAGCTGTCGCACAGATGTGAAAGTCTGAAAATATCCAAGTAAACATCTCTAAAGTAATTCCACAAGCTAGTCTAGCACTACAGCAAACGGCATTTATGACTCTCACTGTACATAAAAAATAAATCATCCTGCCCAGCTGGTGTGGCTCAGCAGTTGAATGTTGACCCAGGAACCAAGAGCCAAGAGATCACCAGTTCAATTCCCGGTCAGGGCACATGCCCAGGTTGTGGGCTCAATCCCGTGTGGGGTACGTGCAGAAGACAGCCCATCAATGATGTTCCTCTCTCTCACCGATGTTTCTGTCTCTCCATTCCTCTATCTAAAAATCATTAAAAACATTTAAAAATAAATAAATCCGACTGAAGTTTATGAACACATTAAAACTTGCAAATGCTTATAGATAGAAAGCACAGGAATGTTTAATGTACCCAGAAGGAAAAATATAATTTAAGTCCCAAATATTTTATTATTGTTTTGCAGCTATTTCATCGTATTAATGTTCAAGATGTTAAATCTTCTACACATATATTCAAGTTTTCTTTTTCTCCTACCCATTAATTTTATCCACAGTCTTCCAAGTAACTAATTGAAGTATATTATTATAAGTATGCAAATCATCAAAGCTCATAAATATTCAGTCAAAAAGGAGTTGGCATATATACAGCCATAACACCAAAATAAAATACCACACTTAACTCTATGGCTCATACTCAACTTATTTTGAATTTAGTCCCAACAAAAAAGCAGGACAAGGGGAAAAAAAGTGTTAAGAAATTTTCTTCACCAATTAAATAATTTTACATGACAGGTGAACCAAAAAAGCAGCTTGCCGAAAGTATTAATGTACTTAAAGAAGCAACAGGGTGATCTGGGAAACAGATGGGGCTCCAAGATATATAAATTCTTATCCCACTGGTGCTTTAATTGTGTTAGTTACTTCAGACTTATGTGTATATATAATCTTTTATCAATACACTGCCTTAGAATGCAACTTTTCTTGGAAACTATAAATATCCATCATTCTGAACAGCTAAAACATTAAACTTTATGGTGACTCTCCTCCATGCCTTCATGTCCTATTCCTGTCTTACAAAGTAG
Source organism: Murina feae (assembly GCA_004026665.1). Lineage (NCBI taxonomy): Eukaryota > Metazoa > Chordata > Mammalia > Chiroptera > Vespertilionidae > Murina > Murina feae. The sequence continues at coordinate 18,878 of PVJC01022091.1, read as the reverse complement.
AATCTAAGAAAGACAATGTCTTTCAATGAAAATAAGTCAACTGACATGCAAGCAGTTAATGAAAGCATTAAAAACTTGCAAATTAGAACAAATGGAAAACAGGCAGTTAATGAAAGGTCTGTCCAGATAACTCCTTTTCAAATTATTTAACTGCTAGGAGCCCGGCCTGATGCACAATATATTGTGCACTCGGGGGGTCCCTCAGCCCGGCCTGTACCTGGCCAACCTGCGGCCTGCCACCCGCCTATCGCGCCCCGCCCACCCCCCACAGTCCACCTGCCACCAGCCCATCGGCCCCACCCACTTCACACACCCCAACCTGTCACCTGCCCCTGACGTCCCACTCACACTGCCGCCTGCACTGCACCGGCCTCCATCTTGGCTGAGTTAATTTGCACACAGCCACTCTGATTGGCTGGTGGACGTGGCTTAGGAATCCCATGGAAATGGTCAATTTCAATATTATACTTTTATTAGAGTAGGTACTATTAGAAATGTACTTCCTCAACATATTTAGACCTTACACTTTATAAAAATCACTTGTGAATACAGCAAATTAAAAGACACTAAAAGTTTATCAAAAATCATTAAAATTAATACTAGAAATATAGATATATAGCTTCAACTATATATCTCACTGATTTTGGAAGGCTCTATGCAAAAATACCAGTTACTATTAACTCAACTTTTTGGAGTCCAAACTCCTCCCACTATCACCAAGGTAACTGTCAACATCCCACTCGAAAAAGGATGAGAGCATTGTTAATATATTGTTTCCCATATTTAAAAAGACTGAACATTTTCAATCCCATAAACCCAATCAGTGATCCTATAGTTCTGAGGATGCTACCTTTTTTACTCTTAAGTGTATCCCTTTCCATTCTCACCACCTTCAGCATAAAACATATATTATTTTCTGCCTGCAGTCTCTCTTCCCTCCAATTCATCTTTAATACTCTAAACAGAGTTATCTTTCTAAAACATATCTACTCTTCTTTAAAAATTGACAATGAGCTTCTGACTAAAATCCAAACTCTACATGTTATGCAAAACTTTACCTATCTGGCCCAATCTTACCTTTTTAGCCATTTCCCTATCCTCTAGAGCAGGGAAGTACCTAAAGTTTCCCAAACATGCTATATTTCTGGGGCCACTCTTTGTTTTGTCTGGTTGAATGTCTTCCTCTACTCCATCCACAATCATCTCCTTGGGATGATATCCTTATTCACATTTCCAGCGGCCTAAATTAAAAATACCCTCTGCAAAATCTGTAATTGCTCTGATCAGAAATTGACTAATCTTTCCTATTAAAGGCCAGACAAATATTAGAGGCTTTTTTTTTTTGGGGGGGGGGGGAGCGTTAAGGGGTTGAGGGTGGGGAGGAAGTATAAGTTTTATCTAAACTCTTCACTCTGCCATGATGGCACAAAAGCATAAAACAACAGATGTGGCAGTACAGTTTGGCAATTCCTGCCCTAGACAAAATTTACCACATAATTTGTGATCACCTACATTTAAATTGTAAACTCCTTGAAAAAAGAACCTCTTAATAACTTTTAATTCCCTCCCTCACCCCAGCACAGTACCGAATGCCAAAAAAAAAAAAAAAATCAGCATTTATTAAATAAGCAAAATAAAAACAATAATATTCTATTATATACAGCCAATGAAATAATAAGTAGTATGTGCCAAAAAACAGATGGAGCACAAATATCTGACTTATCTAGGTCTTACTTTAAAGCAGCAATTCCTAAGATACCTGTTACTCACTAGCCTCAGGCTATCCAGATTCTAAACTTATCAAATATATTTTAATTTTTTTTCCTAGCATTGGGAAGAACCAAGTTAAGTGTCAGACTTCATCCAGAAATACTGTAAATCAATATCCTCTAAAACTAAGACTCAAATTTCTGATGTGGAGTTATTTGTCCTAAAGTATAAAACATATATTCATGTGTGGTCAGTCATTCTTTAAAAACAAAAAAAAGCCCTTGCTATTTTGGCTCAGTGGATAGAGTATCAGCCTGCAGATTGAAGGGTCCCAGATTTGATTCTAGTCAAGGGCACCTACCTCAGTTGCAGGCTCAATCCCGGGCCCGGGTCGGGACTTGTGTGGGAGACTACCGATCAATGTATCTCTCTCAGCCATGTTCTCTCTCTGTGTCTCTCACCCTTCCTTCCACTCTCTCTAAAAATCAACTGATTTTTGAGGATTAACAAAAACAAAAATAAACAAATAGGGAGAATACAAAGTTCTTGCCTGACTGACACTCAAACAATAAATGTTTATTTGACAGCTGGTATTCTCAATAGGTAGCCTGAGGATAGCTAACATATGTGCTTAGCCATGGCCTTTTATTCTAGAAGGAATCCAGTATTTCTGCTCTACTAGTAACATAAAAAAGATTGAGTGGTCAGGAAAAAGTGGAGAAGGTGTGGGACTCTTGCTTCAGTAGCTGATAAAATCACAATTTAAACATTATATTCACTTTAGATGAACTAGTGTGTTTAGTAAAATTATGAATGACAATGAGACATTACTTAAAATAACTATAAATATGATAAAAAGACAATCAGAAAAGTATAAATATATGCTGTAGAAGACTTTTTATGTTCCAGCAATGCAATGATTATTTCCAGCTATTATAACAAAAAAAAAGTATTTTTTGAGTTATAATGACAACAAATACTTATTAATACTTATATAGCACCTACTATATGCTGGACCCTTTCCTAGAGACCTTACATATTATGAACTTATTTATTCCTCATGATAACCCTATGAGGTAATACAACTATCCCCGCTGTACAGCTGAAAATGAGGCAGAGAGAAGTAGAATGACCATAACACAGCTAGTAAGTGGCAGAACCAAGACCTGAACGCAGGCAATCTGTTTGCAAATGGTCCATGCTAAACCACTAGCTCTTTGCTGATATCTTTTCCACTATTTCCTAAGCCTTATTTCTATAAATAAACCATCTTAGACTAAAATCATAAACTCTAAGAGAGCTTTAATATTGGGAGAATAGAGATGGCTTTCTCCCTCTTCTCAAGTAAATAATTCTACAAATTAGAGAGAGAGAAAAAAAAGAAAAATGCTCCCCAAAGGGACAAAATGCCTCTCTAAACAGTCATCTGTCAGTTCCTAAGTTGAGGACTTTTTGTGCTGTGCTTTCTTTCTCTTTCAGGTTTATCCTTTAACTTCTCTCTTCTTCACTTTTGATTTGAATTTTCAGATTAAATAAAAATTACATAATGATATGAACATATTTTTCCATATGTACTAATTATCATTTTTTTTATTCTCGTACTGCTTCCTGCTAAATAAAAGGCTTGATTATGAGCATAACTGAATTTATTCCTAAGTTTTAAAAATAACTAAAAATAACTACACGATATACTTATGTTATGACCCACATACAGCGCTACCATCGGTGTATAAAATTAAATTAATAAATATAAATGTAGCCCTGGCCGGTTTGGCTCAGTGAATAGAGCGCCCGTCTCTGGACTGAAAGGTCCCAGGTTCGATTCCAGCCAAGGGCGTGTACCTTGATTGCGGGCACATCCCCAGTGGGAGGTGTGCAGGAGGCAGCTGATCGATGTTTCTAACTCTCTATCCCTCTCCCTTCCTCTCTGTAAAATATCAATAAAAATATTTTTTTTAAAATAAAAATAAAAATAAATGTAAATATCTACACATTCTATGTATAAAACAAACTCTAGGCAATGTGAGTTGTAATATATATATACTAGAGGCCCGGTGCACTCAGGGGTTCCCTCAGCCCAGCTTGTGATCTCTCACAGTCTGGGACCCCTCAGGGGATGTCCAACTGCTGACTTAGGCCCACTCCCCAGGGGATCGGGCCTAAGCTGGCAGTCAGACATCCCTCTGGCAGCCCGGGAGCCCTCGGGGGATATCCACTTGCCAGTGGGGAGCAGGCCTAAACTGCAGTCAGACATCCTTAGAGCTGCTGAGGAGGCGAGAGAGGCTCCCACCAACTGGGTGAGGGGCAGATGGCTATTTGCAGGTTGGCCACGGCCCCTCCAGGGTGGGGGTCCCCACTGGGTTGCCAGCCTGGGTAAAGGGCTGATGGCTGTTTACAGGCTGGCCACGCCCTTCAGGGTGGGGGGTCCTGTCAGTGTACCAGGCCAGTCTGGATGAAGGGCTTATGGCTGTTTGCAGGCTGGCCAAGCCCCTCAGCAGGAACCCTCACCCCATGAGGGTGGGGCCATCCTGGGTGAGGGGCTGATGGCTATTTGCAGGCTGGCCTCAGCTCCCAGAGACCCAAGCTCCCGTGGGGTTGGATGGAAGCAGGTATCTGGGATTTACTTATCTTCCATAATTGAAACTTTGTTGCCTTGAGCGAAGGCCACAGCAGACCAAGGCAAGTCGGAAACTTAGCTTCCTCTATCACTGGGGCAACCGAGCCTCCTGTTTGCTCTAGCTTTGTGGCTGCCAGCTGCCATCTTGGTTGGGTTAATTTGCATACAGTCACTCTGATTGGCTGGTGGGCGTGGCTTGGGATGTAGTGGAGTGACACAATTAGCATATTACTCTTTTATTAAAATAGATATTAGGACATATATATATATATAGAATAAAGGATTCCTATGTATATATATGTGTGTATACACACACACACATGTTCACTGATTGGCCAGATTATTATGACCACCTGAAGTTTGTAGGCAAATTAGCTATAATTTCCCACCGAAGTTGCTAGAGGGCCAGACCATTAAAAACGTCTGAATAGCACAACATAGCTAAGTATCATTGCTGATCAAGTTCATCCTATCATGTTGATGGTGCATCCCAATGGAGATGACTTCTTCCAACAAGACAATGAGCCATGCCATGGTGCTCGTATTGTGCAGGAGTGGTTTCAAGAACATGAGGGAGACGTTACCTTGCTTAGGTGGACCCCACAATCACCAGATATCAATCCAATTGAGCATTTGTGGGATGAAGTGAAAAGAGCCATCAGGCAGCTGGTTCCACACCCATCAAATCTCACAGGACTGGACAGTGCTATTCATCAGGCATGGTGTCAGATTCCTTGCATCAGCTTTCAACATCTTGTGGAATGAATGCCAAGAAGAATTGGCGCAGTATTGAAGGCAAAAGGTGGTTCAACAAAGTACCGATGGTGTGTGTATGTGTGTGTATGCTACAAATAAGTCTCTAAAATCATCTATACAAAAGTTTAACCATATTAAGCCTATGATACATTACTAGTACCTTCAGTTGGTTGTTCTAAAATGTTTTCTCCTGCTTCCAGTTTCGCTTACTACAATCCTCTCCCCACTGGCAACTTTAAACAGGTGACTTTATTCACCAAGATCAAAGTCATCAAGAATATGTATCCCTTTATAAATGGCTTTGTCAACTTGAAGGCATGCTTTTTCTACATAGATACCAGCTGCTACAGGTTTCCTCTTCTCCCACATTGCCAACAAAAATCACGTACTAAATGGTCTTGGTAAATATTTTCCCAACAAAATAATACCAAATTTTTTATTTTACTGTGAGAAAATTTTTGATCACCCTTTTAGTTTTGATCACATTACTTGGAAAGACATTTTTCCATAAAATCTAATCTAATAAAAGAGTAATATGCAAATTAACCCTCGCTCCGTTACACCCACAAGCTATGCCCACCAACCAATGAGAAGCAGATATGCAAATTAACTAAGATGGCGGCAGCCACGGTGCTGGAGTTGCCCCAGGCAATGGAGGAAGCCAGGGCCCTGCAGGCCTTGAGCTCCACTCAAAGCTATAAAGTTTCAATTATAGAAGATAAACAAACCCCAGATACCTACCGGGCTGGGATCTTGGGTTGCCAGAGGCAACCCAGGCTTCAAGCAGGGGACCAAGGCAACAAAGTTTCAATTATAGAAGTTAAATAAATCCCAGATACCTGCTTCCAGCCAGGTACCCCAGTAGGGACCCAAACCCTGAAGGGGCTGAGAGCAGCCCGGAAACGGCCCTCTGCCCCTCACCCAGGCTGGTCACGCCCCCATGGGATGAGGGTTCCCACTGGGGGGCTTGGCCAGCCTGCAAACAGCCAGCAGCCCCTCACCCAGGCTGTCCAAACACACCAGCGGGTGGACATCCCCTGAGGGGTCCCAGACTGCGAGAGGGCAAAGACCAGGCTGAGGGACCCCCACCCCCAAGTGCACAAATTTTTGTGCACCGGGCCTCTAGTAACTACATAAAATCTTGGTTAGAATCTTTACAACAAAACAAAAGATAAAATGATAAATCCCAAAGCAAAGCTCTAAATCTTTTTTCCTTGAAAATCAACATAAAGAGTAGCCAAAAAAAAACCCTTTAAGACTCACATATATAGCAATATTCATTAACAAAATTCTATAACCCTGAGAATTAAAAAAATACTGATATTAACCAGATAATTTCCTAACAACTGCTAATTACAAAGACTATTAAAATACACACCAACTTCATTAAAATCTTCAAAGGTGATTTTCCCTGTGGCTTCTCTGTCATAATCTTTAAGAATCTTCAGTACATCAGCTTTTTTTACATCAAACCCCAAGGCTCTCATTGCCACCTTTTGGATTAAAAGGGAAAAGCAAATTAAAAAACATTCCTTAAAAAAGGAAATGATTTCTTAAATAAATTTTTACAACTTAAGGGATAATGACACATTAATAAAATGTAATTTTTTGCATGTTTTATGACTCTAAAATAGTAGAGATAATTTTTCTTCACTTTTAAATTAAATGGCAATTTGTTAACTTTATGTATCTTTTTTATATGACAAACCAATCAATGAGTGTTTATGGAATATACTATACAATGTACTGACACAGTGCAGATATAACAAGTTCTTTGTTCTCAAAGGATTAACAATCAAAAAGAAAAAAGGGCATAGCATAAATATTAAAAAGATACACACTAGGAAAAAAAAGTTATGAACTATGAGATTAAAACACACTGAAATAAAAATTATCATCAGACCCTACATGATTAGTAACCAACAAGTGCATGACCCCAAATTTAGAGAAATAAGATCTTATTACTATACTAGAGGCCCAGTGCACAAATTCGTGCACCAGTGGGGTCTGGCCCCACTTATCAGGAAGAGACAACAGGATGCTGGCCAGCCAGCACACCCTGATTGGGACACAATCAGGACCAGCTGTGAGGAGGGGCAGCAGGCGATTGCCCTGGCCCTGCCCCCAATGGGAATGGGGGGCCCATCGAGGATAGGGCCATCCAAGGGGAAGGGCCATGGGAAGTTGGCCAGACAGCTCCAGCCCCAGATCAGGCCAGTTCGCTGGCCATAGTGGGCATCATAGCGACAGGTCGTTCTGGCATTACGGTCGCTGGCTTTTTATATATATAGACTAGAGGCCCAGTGCACGAAGTCATGTAACGGTGGGGGTCCCTCGGCCGGGTCTGTGCCCTCTCACAATCTGGAACCCCTCAGGGGATGTCAAAGAGCCGTTTTCAGGCCAATCAGCCAGGTGAGGGGCCCCACAGGTGCACGAATCCATGCACCAGGCCTCTAGTACGCACATAAGATCTTTGGTTACCCTAGCCGATTTGGCTGAGTGGATAGAGTATCAGCCTGCAAACTGAAGGGTCCCAGTTCAATTCTGAACAAGGGAACATGCCTAGGCTGCAGGCTTGATCTCCAATAGGGGATGTTCTGAAGGCAGTCAATCAATGATTCTCTCTCTTCATTGATGTTTCTATCTCTCTCTCCTTCTTCCTTCCTCTCTGAAATCAATAAAAATGTTTAAAAAAAAAATCTTTGGTTAATGTCTTCCTACCCTCCTCTCTCCCCCCTTCTCTCTGAGATTCACGAGTCTACTCCATGTTTCTATGCCTACAGTTTCCACTCCTGCATTGAGTGTCTGCCCCCTGGTGGTCAGTGTGCGTCATAGCTACCAAATGGTCGCCAAGTTGGCCAGTCAGCCAGTCACTTAAGCTTTTTTATATATATAAAGGAAGGAGAGACATGTTACCAGTTAAAACTTGGAGGGATTCAAGTTGCTCCTTAATAAATGGATTAAATGGAACAGAAGGATATTTAGAAAAGGATTACTGGTATTTAGACACCAAAATAAAGAATAAGCTTAAGAATAGCGAACAGAGCAGCTTACCTTATCTGAATGGGAAGTGCTCAGGTAGAAAAAGGAGTTAGCAAATGAGAAACGTAGGTGGGTAGTAAATGTGGAGAACATTTAATAAAAATCAAAGGAATCTGAACTTTTGTAGTGTATAGTAAGGAGCCACCAAAGATTTATAAGCATTGAACAATATGGGGAAAGGATTTGAGAAAGATGAATGTACAGGGTAAACTAGAAATGAAGAAACCACTTAGAAAATTCCAGATATGAAATAAGATTCTCAAACCAATATAATAACAATGGCAGCAAAGGAAAGAGACATTATAAAGGAAAAACAGATAAAAGCTAGATAACTAAAACAAACAGCAGCAACAAAAGGTAAACGTGGAAAAGAGAGCCAAAGAGCTGCAAAAAAGCCACCTTTCTCATTGTGCTGTGTCAGATCCATACTACCCTAAACACCAGTCTCCCTTGTGTCATGGTAAGTAACTCCAGGCCTTAAAGTTGACATTTTCCCCCATTAGTAGTGTGTCAATATCACACATCAATTATGTTGTTTGCACCAGAGAAATTGAGGCTGTTTATGAACATATTCAAATTAAAAGACAAATAACATTCCCCCAATTGAAAAAAGAATGAGTGGCCAAAAAAATATAGTAAAAACTGTTTAAATCCTGTAGTTCGAAAAATTTTAATTATGTAAATAAAAAGTAAACCCCTCAATAAGAATGTATTTTTACGATTAAAATGCTATTCATTTTACCATGTGAAAAGGAGTTTCTAAAAAGATGTCAGTACTATTTAATTTTATTGTAGCACTTAACTGAAGTGTTTAAAATAGTTTCCTATTTCTAAAACCAGTTTAGTTAAAATACTTACTTAGAAATGTATTTTTAGCCAACTGTCAAAAATGCAAATCATTTTAACAGATAAAATATACTATGTTTTAAAGTCTATCATTACCTTTAATTCATGATAATCTATTGCTTCATCTTTGTCCGTGTCAAATAGTTCAAAAGCATCTTTAATTTCTTGTTTCTGTTCTTCAGAGAGTTCTCTTCTTTTTTTCCTCTTTGTTTTGTCTACAAGTTCACTTCTATAAAATGAAAACAGTCTATTTAGTCCACTCAATTCCTATTCTCCTATGCCTCTAGATGAAAATAAGATTTCAAAAATGCAACCCTAAACCTTAGCCAGCAAATAACTTTCTAAATTTCTTAAGAGGATATTATTTTGAGAAAAAAAATTTCCTTATATGAGTAAAAGCCCTACTTATTGCAGAGTTGAAGCTGCTATAAATTTGCACTTCCCAAAACTGAGAAATGTTACAGGTTATTTAAATAAATAAAGAAAGAGGACCTAGCTTTGTATTTATTCCCACTAATATTACTGTAGAAGCAAGAACTGCGAAGAAGCATTACTTCATGACAGAAACCCCAACAAAAAAAACGCACAAAGCATCCGTACTAATTGTTCACATCTATGATATAAAATATTTTTAAAAGAAAATTAAACTTGTAATTGACTCTCACTATATATCTGATTTACTTTTGACAGTGTTTTATAAATAAGTTATCAAAATTACCACCAAAAAAAACCAATTTTTCTACTCACTTACAAAGCACGTTGGCATTGTAGATTAGAAATGTTTTTAGATTACACATTTCCAACAGTTTGGCACTTCATAATTTCTTTGGTCACTGTTAACAAATCAGCCAAAATACTGAGTCCAAACAGATCACGATTATCAAACGCCTAAAACGTACCTATTTGTGCCAATTTTACATAATGTGAAGTCAATGGTCCTATAAATCTCAACATTTAAATTTGGATTTAATTTCTCACAAACTCTGGCCAAAAAATAAAATTTAAGGAAATTTATTTTAAAGGCTAGAAATGTCCTCCTTAAGAGATATTGATCCAAGTGTTCCAAATGGGACTTCCAACACTTGTATAGATGTTGAAATAGAAAATTTTATAAAACCTTAAAATGGAAAACCCAGCTGATCTTACTACAATACGCTACCTATTTGCATTTGAAGTTTTGTTCTCTAAAAACCTACCCCCAAGGGGGGGGCGGTGTAGGCCGTGAGAGGTGGCTACAAGGCGACCAGGTGAAGCTGGGGCCTGCCGGTCCGTCCCCGCGGCCGGTCCTTCCCTTCCCACGGTTCCCAAGGGCCAAGCCCAGAACCCACCCCACGGACCCCACCAAAGGGCACCCGCTACCCGTGAGCGGAACACGGCACCTCTTCAAAAGTGGGGTGACTATAGTTATGTTTAAAGCAACACATCCACATGAGGCTGGGGCCAGGGCAAAGGGGGTCAGAGGTGGCCCTCAGTGTGAGTCAAGAAACCCCGGACACGGCGGTCCTGCGGGTCTCGGGGCACACGGCGCGGCAGGACCCCGGCTGAGCGGCTCGGGAGCTCTGGGGCGTTCCCACAGTTTACGGTAGACACGTCCCGAGCAGGGCGGCGGCGGCAGGGGCCGGAAGCCGGGAGGAGGAACTGGATCCACGGGTGCTCCGCGGCCTCACTTCCCGCGGAAACCTCGCGGGAGAAACCTCGCGCGACTTCCCCGCCTCCGCCAAGAAGACGGCCCAGCCTTTGGGCGGCTCAAAGCCCCGCGCGTCGATAGGTGTGACTACCTCTGCAGAAACGCGCGGGGCTCGGCACCTGCGGCCGCCAGGAGCCCCCGGGGTGAGGGGTCCGGCCCGAGGTGGGCCGAGGTGCCTTCTCCTCGACCCAAAAGCATCCCTTCCAAGCCTCGGCCCCCAACTACCTCCCTTCCACACCCGCCCTGGGGCCCGCTGCCGGGGTGTGGAGAGCGTCGCCGCCGCCTCGGTACCGACCTCAGCGCTAAACTCATTTTCTCTTCGGACAGAGACGTTCCTCTCAAGAACGACTTTAACCCCTACTCAAGGTAGCACGACTCCCACCGGCCGCTCCACAGACACCCACAATCTCGGCGGCCTCGAGGACCGCCCACGAGAAGCCACTGGCGGGCTAGATTGGTTGAAATTGCGACTGCCCCGCCACTGTGGCGGAAGCGTCTCTCGTCGTCTTCTCGCATTGGGTATATTTCGCGTCAATCAAAGACACCCCTCTGCCGGTACATTGGCCCGAAAGGTTTTCCCCGAATCCTTTGCGGAGCAGGACTCTGCGTCCTCGCACGGCGATTGGCCGGGTGGCGGGAGGACCCCCGCTCGGGGCGCGGGGAAGGGAGCCGAGGGAGAGCTTGCGCGGGCAGTTTCACCTTAGAGACTGTCCCGGTGATGCTGAGGCAGGCGCTGGGGTTACGTGTATTTGGGTAATCAGTGGGCTGCATTATCAGCCTATGAATGAACCTGCACACAACCCGCCCTTCCCGCCTCTCCTCCTCTGCGGGGAGGGAGTTGTTCGCTCTTGTCCTGTATTTGGCAAGGCTGGAAGCTGCTCGGACGCGTGCTGTATCGGGACCTCGCCCTCCTCCCATCTTCCAAACCTCCACTACCAAGCCAAGTTGTGTGAATTTAATGTGTCTACTTGTTTCCTACTAGACAGTGAGGCCGAAGCCCTCAGCCAACAGGACTGACGTACTTAAAAGAAGAGGTAAAGACCGGCAGATTTTACCCTATGGAGGTGAAACATTTCTGTATGGCAAAGACTACAACAGTAAGCGAAGTAAGCGCACGAAAGCATGGGATCGAAGATGACTATGTTGCATAATAGGATCTTCTATTTGTGATGGATAGCTGTCTCTTCACATACTTCCAAACAGCACCACACAAATGACTTGCTGGTCCCGAGAGAGAAAAGGTAACTTACCAGTATAATCTGATGCTATAAATTAGCGTTGCTAGTTAGACAATTACCAGGTATTATCTGTCTGCTGACGTAATTCAATGTGAAGAACACATCATTTAACCAAGAATGGTTAACTTTAAACCATGATACCTAATTTCCCTTTTATAGGAAATGTAGGAGATAAAACGCTTAAAAAAAAAAAAAAGACACCACAAGAAACAATCATACAAATCGAGAAAGTAACACATTCTATAGGAGATTGTTTTCCATTCTCTACAATAAGTCAGTGCATGAATTAAGAGACTGGACTAGATTAAAAAGGACTTAAAAGATGGTACAGCCAGGTAGATACCTATGACCTAGGAAATAAACCACTTAAAAAAACTAAAAAATCAAAAAACAAAAAAACCCACAAGGCCCACATGTCCATTCCTGACCCCAGACCTCAAACACAGAATCCAATCATCTATTGAGGTCCCAGATCTACTTCCAGGCCCAGAACTCCTTGTGTGGTCCAGACCTCCATCCCAGGACCCAGACCAACACCCAGGTCCCAGAATTTCAAGCCAAGGCCCAGATATCCATTCCGGAGCCCAAACCTCGAACCCAGAATCCAGTCCTCTATTGGGGGCCTCCATCCCAGGACCCAGATCTGCATCCACAGCTTAGACCATGCCAAGGCCCAGAACTCGATCCAGCAACCCTACCCTCAAATCTAGAATCCAATCCTGTATTGGGTGCCCAGACCTCCATCTGGGACTCTGACCTACATCCGGGTCCCAGACCTTCATGCCAAGGCCCAGATGTCCATTCTGTCCATCAAACCTAGAATCCAGACCTGTATCAGGGGCCTAGACCTCCATCCATGGTACAGAACCCCACTCCATGACCACAGGTCCAGCCCATGACCCAGATATCCACCCATGACCCAGCCCTCCCTCCAGGAGCAAGATCTCCATCCGGGGCTTAGAGATTCATGCCAGGGCCCAGAACTCGATCCCAGAATCCAGTCCTCTATCGGGTGCCCAATTCCATCCTGGATTCATTCCTCCATCAGGGGCTCAGAACAACATCCAGGTCCCATAACTTAAGCACAGGCCCAGAAGTCCATCCTGGCACTCAGAACTCTAAAGCAGAATCCATTCCTGTATCATGGGCCCAGTCCTCCATCCAGGGCTGTGACCTACATCCAGGTCCCAGACATTAATGCCGAGGCCCAGATGTCCATTCTGGGGCCCAGATCTTGAACCCAGAATCAAGTCCTGTATTTGGGGAATAGACCTCCATCCATGGTCCAGACTTCTATTCCATAACCCAGAGAACCAACCTATGACCCTGATGTCCAGCCTAAGACCAGACGTCCACCGGGGGCCCAAATGTCCACCGCAAGACCCAGCCCTCCCTCCAGGACACAGCCTTCCATCCCGTCCTGATGTCTATCCTAGGACCCAGACCTCCACCCAGGGGTGAGACCTTCATGCCAGGGCCCACAACTCAATCCAGCAACCCTAACCTCCAACCTAGAATCCAGTCCTGTATCAGGGGCCCAGACCTCCATCTAGGGCTCAGGCCTCCATCCAGGTCCCAGACTTCAGGCCAACCCCAGAAATCCATCTCGGGACTCAGATCTCAAACACAGAATCTAGTCCCGTATCAGGACACAAACCTCCACCCAGGGCCTAGAACTCAAGCCCAGAATCCAGTCCTGTATCAGGGGCCAGACCTCCATCCATAGTGCAAACCTCAATTCCATGACCCAAAGGTTCATCCAATGACTGAGATGTCCAGCCTATGACCCAAATCTAAAACCGGGGCCCAGATGTATATCCCATGACCTCAAGTTCAGAATCCAGTCATGTATCCAATGCCCAGTCCTCAACCAGGGCTCATACCTCCATCAGGGGCTCAGGTCTATATCCAGGTCCCAGACATTGAGGCCGGCCCAGAAGTTAAACAGAGGTTCAGACTTGGAACCCAGAATCCAGTCCTGTATCAGGTCCCAGACCTCCATTCAAAACTCTGACCTACATTTGGGTCCCAGACAATCATCCAAAGGCCCAGATGTCCATTCCTGGGCCCACAATTCAAACCCAGAATGCAGTCCAGTATTGGGAGCCTAGACCTCCATCCATAGTCCATACCTCCATTCCATGACCCAGAGGTCCAGCCTACGACCCAGACCTCCGACCGGAGTCCAGGTATCCATCCCACGACCCAGCTCTCCCGCTGGGACACAGCCTTCCATCCCCAGCCCAGACTTCCATCCCAGGACCCAGAACTCCATCCAGGGCCTAGACCTTCAGCCAGTGCCCAGACTCGATATGGGTACCCTATCCTCAATCCAGAGTCCAGTCCTGTATTGGGTGCCCCAACCTATTTCCGGGGCCCATTCCTCTATCCAGAGCTCAGGTCTACATCCAGGTCACAGACATTCAGACCAGGCCAAGAAGTACATCCCAAGGCTCAGACATGGAACCCAGAATCCAGTCATGTATCAGGGGCACGGACCTCTATCCGGGACTCTGACCAACTTCCGGACCCACACCTTCAGCAAAGCGCCAGAAGCCCATCCCGAGGCTCACACCTCAAACCCAGAATCCAGCCCTATTTCAGGTGCCAACACCTCTGTCCGGGGGTCCTTATCTCCATCCAGGGCACTGACATACTTCCGGGTCCCAGACTTTCAAGCTGGGCCAAGGAGTACATCCCAGGGCTGAGACCTTGAACCCAGAATCCAGTCCTATATCAGGGGCACAGACCTCCATCTGGGGTTCTGACCAACATCCGGGTACCAGACATTCATGCCAAGGCCCAGATGTCCATTTGGGGGCCCAGCTCTCAAACCCATAATCCAGTCCTGTATCGGGTGCCTAAACCTCCATCAGGGGCTCAGGCCTATATCCGGGTTCCAGATCTTAAGGCCAGCACAGAATTCCATCATAGGGTTCAGCCCTCAAACCCAAAATCCAGTCCTGTATCAAACCCGGACCTCCATCTGGGGCTCTGACCTACATCTAAGTCCCAGAGATCCATGCCAAGGCCTGACGTCCATTCTTGGGCCAGGACCTGGAACCCAGAGTCTAGTCTTGTATCAGAGGCCTACACTTCCATCCATGGTCCATGCCTTCATTCCATGACCCAGAGGTCCAGCCTATGACCCAGATACTCTGCCTATGACCCAGACCTCCACCATGGGCCCAGATGTCCATCCCACAACCCAGCCATCCCTCTGGCACACCATCCCCAGTCCAGACTTCCATCCGGGGCCTAGACCTTCAGCCAGTGCCTAGAACTCAATCTGGAGACCTTAACCTCGAACCCAAAATCCAGTCTTGTTTAGGGTGCTGAGACCTCCTTCTAAGGCTTTGGCCTACACCCAGGTCCCAGACATTCATGCCAAGGCCCAGATATCCATCCTGGAGCCGAGACCTCTAACCCAAATTCCAGTCCTGTATCAGGGGTCCAGACCTCCATCCAGAGCTCTGACCTACATCCAGGTCCCAGACATTCATGCCAAGGCCCAGACCCCCATCTGGGGCCCAGATGTCCATCTCATGACCCAGTCCTCCCTCTGGGACAGAGCCTTCCATCCCCAGCGCAGATGTCCAGCCTAGGATCCAGAACTCCACCTGGGTAGAGATGTCCATCCCACCACCTACAGAGTTAAATATCATTGATGACTAAGAATCATTGATCAGCTGCCTCCTGCAAGCCTTCTACTGGGGATTGAGCCCTACAACCCAGGTGTTTACTGTGCCTGACTGAGAATCAACCTGTGATATCCTAGTTCATAGGTCAATATTCAACCACTGAACCATCCTGGCTGGGCAAGAAAGTGACTTTTGAGCTGAGATATTAAATGATTACCAGCATGCCCTGGCTGTTTTTTTGCTCAGTGGATAGAGCATCAGCCTGTGCATTGAAGGGTTGCAGGTTCGATTCTGGTCAGGGCTCGATCCCCAGTAGGGTGCATGAAGGAGGCAGCCAACCAATGGTTCTCTGTCATCATTGATGTTTCTATCTCTCTCTCCCTCTCCCTTCTTCTCTGAATCAATAAAAAATAAACACATAAATAAATAAATAAATAAATAAATAAATAAATAAATAAATAGATTACCAGCTGTGTCAGTTAAGTTCCTCTGAAACCCAGATGACAAGATAGGATTGGTAGTGAAAGAAACTAAGAAATGCATCTATGAAGGATAAAGATGTGACAAGCAGAAGGCAGAAGAGTATTCAAACTGCAATCCCGTTCTGGTACCTGGGAAGGGAGAGCAGAAAGGAAAGAGGATTGGGTAGGAAAAGCTCAGAATGGGATGCAATTGTGAGAAAATCTTAGACCAAGGAGGATCCCCAGAATAAAAATTGCCCTGTAGAGGAGTCCTATCCTGGATGGGAATAGCCAAGCTCTAGCATCTAAACTGTACTTGGTCATTGGCCATTGGCTGGGTGCCAACCAAAGTAAGTGTGGCCTTAGCATAAGCAGCTTTGAAAAAGGTATGGCAACTGGAAGGTGTTAGCTATGCTCCTCACAGTTGTTTCTCTTAAAGGGTATCTGACCAGCATTACTGTTGAGCATAACTTGCAAAGGTTTGAATGGAGAGCATATCAAAAAGAGAAAGTGGTGCCCTTGCCAGTGTGGCTCAGTTGGTAGGAGCATCATCCTATACACCTAAAGGTTTCAGATTCCATCCAAGGACCCAAATGGGGTGCATTCAGGAGGCAGCCCATCCATGTCTTCTTTCTCATATCAATGATATTCTCATATTTTTTCTCTCTCCCTCCCTCCCTCCCTCCTTCCCTCCCTCTCCTCCACTCTCTAACCATGTCCTCAGCTGAAAAAAAAAAAAAGGGGAAGTGGCAAAGGCCCTAAGATAGTAACAAAGTTGGTATATTTGAGGAAAGGAAAGAATCTAATCATTTGAAGCATATAAAGAGTGGCAAAGTAGTACAAGAAGTCAGATTGATAAGCAGAGTCCTAATCATATGAAGCCTAATAGAATATGATAAAGGGATGAATTTTATTTCAAGTGTAATGGAAATCCATCAGCAGGTTTTAAGCATTGAATTATTATGACCTGACTTAGGCTTTAGAGCCAAACTTCCTGAAGCAATCTATATATACAGCATCTCTTTCCAAATAGCTTATTTTCTTCCACAGCAAATCTGACTTACATCCTTACCCCTCTACTGGGAGTGCTTTTATTAAGTCACCAGACTTCTTAATTGCTAAGTTCAATTGTATCCTGGCAATTGCTATCCTAGTTGTCTCCTGGGTCACATCTGCATGTTGACTATTCATTTCTTAAAACTGCTCATGGATGCTTTTTTGCTACTCCTTCCTAGTTTCCTATGATGGCTTTTCTTCATCCACTCCCTAAATATGTGTTTGTTTGTTTGTTTGTTTTTAATTATGTCCTTAATACTTTCATACTATCTCTAGGCCTTTTCGTCTTCAAATTTCTAAATTTTTCTCCTCTACGTTCAATGTTCAAACCTAGATTTCCATCTTAATAGAAACTAATATACCAAAATAAAATTATTATCTTCTTCTGAAAGACATCTTATGCATAGAGATATCATAGATAATGGCATCACCAATTATATAACTTCTTGGAATAACATTTAGCACTTCACTACTGTCAAAGTATAGTTTTCAAATTTAAAGATATGACTATTATATAAATATGGAATGAATGTTTTTCCAAGATCTATATAACTCTTTAGTGAGGAAACCAGCAAGCTTTATCATCTTAAAAGAAAATTTAGAGAAACTAAGAATCCATAGCCAGTCACAAAAGGCAAGCTAAAGTAAATTTTCTAAGTTACAATGTCCTACAGGTAAATGTCCTATAGGTCAAAATAAACTATAATCTTTGGAGTAAAATTCTCCACCAGACATTGCATCTATATGGCCAAAATCTACAAGTTAATATTTTATAGAGTCTTAGCCCTAAGCAATAACAGATCAAACAAATGTAAGCCTGCTAGTGAATTAAATAATCATTGGGTAGATCTATTAAGCCATGTTCCATAATGATATACAGCTATCCTTTGGGGTTATTTCCAAGTTCGGCATAGTTTTTCTTACACTTTTCCTTGATCCCATATCACCATCAAGTGGTGACAGAGCTATATTCTAAAGACAAATCTGCCTGACTAGAATGCCTATGTTTTTCCCCATGAAAAATGTGTTTGGCAAATTAAAGTAGTGCACAAAAGATGAGTAGGAATAAGTATGGAGAAAAGGCTTCTAGTTTTTAAAATTAGCAAATCACAATAATGAAAAGAATATGGCTTTGGAAAATCAATAGAGTAGACCTCTAAAGTCAATTAATTCACTAATATAATTCAATAGGAAATAGAGAGTTTTTCCTATATTTACTGCTTCATAATTGACTTCCTTTCAAAATTTTTATGTCAAAAAGGCATATTCTGAGGTAGCATATTCTGCTACCATTCAGATGGTAATATCTCCTTAGGGTACTGAGATTCCACACCTCCTATGGAATATAGCTACAGAAGGATCAGAGTTGGTTCCAAAGCATGGGGTCCAGAGCTAAGGGCAATACATAGCTAGTCACATTTAGGCCTAGCATGATCCACACTTCCAGGTTTCAGCAGTGAACACAGTAGACTGCAATACTATTGACTAGAAAGAGCAAAGGACTGAAGACCAAAATATGCTGAAGAATGTAATGAAAATGAAGTCGAAGCTATAAATCCATACTAAGAGGCTGCTTTCCACTGAAAAAGTAAGCCATCTAGCCTTCTGAGTTACTTTGATGGATTGAAAATTTCCCTGTGAAGCATTTCAAGACACTGAAAAATCATTGATTAATTTCAAATCTCCTCCTCAAATCAGAATGTTTAGAAGCCAGCAGTGGTATGATACCCAGCTTTTGTGAGTTTTGGCTAAAAAAGAAGAAATTTCTTTTTATAACCTTTTTGTTTGTCTTTATATTTTTTAAAACTAAACCAGTTTTATTAA
>PVJC01022090.1:0-27642 GCA_004026665.1 Murina feae | reverse complement strand
CATGTGACAGGCAACCAATTGATGTGTCTCTCTCACATCGATGTTTCTCTCTGTTTCTCCCCTTCCCTTCCACTCTCTCTAGAAATCAATGGAAAAATATTGCTGGGTGAGGATTAAAAAACAGAAAAACAAAAGAGAGGAGGTGAGAGGGACCAAGATGCTGTCCTCTTACCACTCTTCTCTGCCACCTCTGCAGGATGGGGGTGGGGGTGGGAGAGGGGGTCCAGCTGGGGACATCAGAGTGAGGGACAATGAGTGCCAGCGTAGACACATCGCTGGCAATGGCATCAGGATTTTCTTTGTCCCGTGTCCATTCCAAGTCCGCACCTGAGACCAGGACTGTCTCCAGTCATCCGTCTGTTGGGTGAAGTCATATCTGTGGTTTCTCTTCAAGGGGACTGGACACAAGCTGAAGCCTGCTTAGTGATGTGACACCACGGGAATTTGAGAGGCAGGCTCGGAGGTTGGTGATAGGAATCACTAGCCTCATGGCAGGACCAGGGGGCGGCGGGGCGGGGGGGACGGGGTATGAATGAGATAGCTCTTGGAAAGGGGCTGGAGCAGTGCCCAGGGTGGCGGTCATGATTGGTCTTATCTGTTGTTTTGTCGCCTGTAAGTTCCTAGGACTGGAATACAAATAATAGGGTTTGGGGTAGAACTTATAATTTCAGGAGAAGGGGAGAAGGATGAATGGAGATTTGAACATTTCCTGTAAGCCAGGCACCCTGGGAGGCACTTGACACAGATCATCTCACGATCCTTGCAAACAGCTCTAAGGATCGTGATGCCCATTTCACAGATGGGGAGATTGAGGCTCATCAATGAACTTGCTCAAGGTCACTCAGCTGGTAAGGGGTAGGTTTGGGCTTCCAATCATCTCGATTGCATTTGGTACTTAACCCTTTCTCTAAAGCATCACTTGTTTTTTTCCTCTCCACTTTGGCATTTTCCTGGAATTGTTTTCAATGGAAACATAACGTGGGTAAAGTAAAATCCCGCTGTTCCCGTGTAGAGTTCTATGAGCTGATAAATGCCTACGGTTTCATCAGCACTGCCAGATCGAGATCTATCGAGATCTAGAACATTCCCATCATCATCCCCCTCCCCCCCTCCAATTCCCTGTGCTCCCTTTGAGTTCCCGGGAGCTCCCCTGCCACTGCAGCCCCAGAAAATGACTGCGGAGTTTTCAGAATGCCACCTAATTAATGGAGCCGTACACCACGTAACGACGGCAGCTGGCTTCTTTCACAGCTGATGCGAATGGCGGGGCAGTCCGACCTAACACCAGGCCCTCCAACAGCCATTGCCTGCCCCCACCCGCTTCCCGCTCGTGCCCGATGGTTTCGGCTCCATTCGGAGGGATGCTCTTTGTAAAGAGCCTGGGCCTGTTGGTTTCGCTCCCTGCATCCCTTCCACGCCTCCGAACTCCTGGGTCCAGTATCTGCTCCTGTCAGAGCCTCTGAAGCAGAGAACCAGCTACCAGCAATAAGCCTGGAGCCCACAGCAACGGGCTGGCTGTTTCCTGGGCGGACGGGCTCTTTCCCTAAACTGCGGGGGGGGGGGCGGCGCTCATGCCTTCACAGCCTTCAAGCTTTCGCACATACGCTCCCTTCTCGCTGAGGCCCTCACTGTCCACCCCATCCCCAAATCACAGCCCCCCTCTCCTCGCCCCCCTTACCTCTCTCTTGTTTCTATCACGGCCCTTCTTGCCTTTTAACAAGCCACTCCATGCCCTTACCTCTTGTGTTCATTTTATTTTTTTAATATATACATGTTATTGATTTCAGAGAGGAAGGGAGAGAGAGAGATAGAAACATCAGTGATGAGAGAGAATCCTTGATTGGCTGCCTCCACACTGCACGCCCCACCCTGGGGATCGAGCCCGAAACCCAGCCATGTGCCCTGGCGCTCACCTCCCGAGCCATACCGGCCGGGTACGTGTTTATGTTTAAAATTACATTTCTCTTCATGGTGACACATACGCGTCCTGGACATGGTTGTTAATTTTGTTCACGGATGTATCCCCGGAACCTGGTCTCAGGCCTCTTACATAACCAGCTTTCAAAACAGTCGTGGGATAAATCAGCCGCTCAGCTCCTCCCTCCACATGGGGAGCTCACTCCCTCGCACCCGGAGGGTTTGCCAGGCGCCTCTTCCTGGGTTTTTCCCAGCGGGGCTGGGTTACAGCATCTCAGCCAACATCTTCGCCTTCTTGAGGGTCAGAGGCGGCGACGGATGTGAAAGTCTCCCGTAACGGTGGTACGCCCATGGCCGTGAGCGCGATCGCTGTGATTTCTTCCCCCACGTCCCGGGGAGGGGCACCCCCATCGCTTCCTGTTGGTGTTGCTCAGTATGTCCCCTGTGTCTTTCATCTCCTTCCTCGGGCCCTTCCCACCCGGCAGGCCACGTGGCCGCTCCATCATGTAGAGTGGCGGCTGAATAATTGAATTGTTATTGGGTTGGAGGGCGGCGGCGTGCGGAGGGGGAGAGACTTTTGCTAAATTATTTCTCTTTGGATGCTGTGTGTCTCCTGCCCAGCATGATTTATTTCTGCTGTTGGCAGTCTTGCTTTCTGGAAATTAATTCTTCGATTGGAATGGGAAGGACAGTTGGTCGTGGCGGGTTCCGTGGATTGTGCGGGTTTCTTTCGGGAAGGAGATCTAGGCGGAGCGTTGGTTTGAGCTTCTTGGGGTGTGGCGAGAGGGAGCAGGCAGCCAGGCGTCGGGAGTCACGGGGTGCCTGTCTCGCTTCCAGCCTCTCGCATCCGGTGGGCCCACGTGCGGCCCATTCACTCCCGGGATGACCTTTGGCAGGTGTTCCTATCCACACTCAGGCTTAGATTGGTGAAGGTCATCGTATTGGTTATCTGTGGATCCACAACAAACCTCCCGAACCAATCTGAGGTGGTTCGCTCACATGTCTGGCACTGGGCCTGCCCATCAAGGGGCTGGGCTCGGCTGCAACCGCTGATCGGAACAACTCAACTCTGCAAGCCTCTTCCTGCCGCTGGGGATTGCTCACATCTGGGCGACTGGGTTTCGGGGGGGACCCTGAACAAGGGTTCCAGGAGAATCAGGTGGAAGCTGACTGGTCTTCCCCGACCTGGGGGGCGAGTCCGGTTGCTGGCGGAGAAGCCAGGCCTGACACCCCACCTGGACACCTGGGAGGGTAGTGCTGGGGCGCTCGCCGCTGGAGGAGAACCATGCCTCCACCCAACCTGCCCGAGGGTGCTGAGCGGAGGCCCCGTCAGGATCACCCTCTGGGATAGAAAAGGTGCATCTGTTATCACATAGGAACCCAACTCAACGGCCGGACGTTATAAAGATCATGTGTGTGTGTGTGTGTGTGTGTGTGTGTGTGTGTGTTTCACATCACAAGAGCCCAAAAGTAAGGAGAGTTAGTTAATTTGATGGTTTGAAAAGTCATAAAAAATGTAAGTTCTTCCTGTTTTTCCCTCACCATTCTCAGCAGATGGGCTCTGCCGCTGAGGTGGGTGCCCTGGACAGGAATTGAACTCGAGACCGTTCGGTCGGCAGGCCGATGCTCTAACCACTGTCACAAAATGGCTGTGCAGTGCCCGGCATCACATCCACAAACAGCGGCATGATCAGATAAAGGGGGATGGTTTCTTCCTCGGTGACTTTTTAATAACAAGGAAATCTTCACTAGAACGTGTCCCCAAGCCTCCTCTGCCCCATCTATCCATCCCCCTGTCACGCATTGGCTGATTCCTAAAAATATCAGCGGCAAGGAGAATGATGCCAGGGATCGAGCCTGCCACGGAGGTGTGTGCCCTTGACCAGAGTCTAACCTGAGATCCTTGAGTCGAGGGCCAATGCTGTAACCCAGGGGTCCTCAAACTTTTTAAACAGGGGGCCAGTTCACTGTCCCTCAGATCTTTGGAGGGCCAGAATATAGTTTTAAAAAAACTATGAACACATTCCTATGCACACTGCACATATCTTATATTAAGCAGGACAGACAGCAGAGCAAAAACACCCGCATGTGGCCCGAGGGTCGTAGTTTGAGGATGCCTGCTCTGACCACTGAACATCCCTGGCTAGAGCTCAGTCTGCTGATTCAATGCTACTCTCTTCTGGAAACAACTTCACGGACAGTGTGTGCCTGGTGATGTCCCCCCAGGGGGCTGACCAGAGAGAGGCAGGGCTTAAGGCTCCATGGATGGGGCTAAAGAGGTTCTAGCAAGGAGGGGACCAGGTCTCAGGCAGGGTCAGCCTCTGCCACGGCTCACGGAGCTGGCGCCTGGGGCAGGAGGATGGAGAGATGAGGACATCTGCCTCCTCCTACTTCCCTACCAATTGCCCAGAGCCGAGCAGCAGGCCAGTGGGTGGTGTCCCGCGTCTCCCACTCCTGGCTGTCTGAGAGGCCACACACAGACTCAGACAGAGGTCTCTGCAGCGCGGACAGTTAATTGTGTCCAGGCCAGGGCGACCTGCAGGATTAGGGCTTTCCGGACTGGCCCGGGCCCACGGCAAGCAGAGACCTCGCCCCCATCTCCCCGCCACTCTCATTTCCTTCCAGGAGCTCCAGAGATCCAGGCCCGTTTCAAAGCCGGAGGCTGCAGCCAGCCCGAGCACGGGGTCACTTCCGAGGTCACTGGCTGGACAAGCAGGTCAATGATAGCAGGAAACCTCCATGTAAGTGGTGCTGGCTAAGCCTCGATTCTGAACAAGGAGGCAGCAGCCTTGTCTTTTCACTTCATTTTACACTCAGGGAGTCCGCGTCTTCTAGAAACTAACGTTTATCTAACATTTACGCTCACACAGATGCAGGTACATGCCGGGCAGGGTGGGAGCAGTTCCAAAAACCTGTCATTTACATTCTCACGAGGCTGAGAGGGAGACTTTTTGTTTTTTACACCTTCCCATTTTAATAAAAAAAATTTTTTTTTTGGGTTAATCCTTACCTGAGGATATTTTTTCCATTGATTTTTAGATAGAGTGGCAGGGAGGGGGAGAGACAGAGAAAGAGAAACATCAATATGAGAGAGACACACGGATTGGTTGCCTCCCTCATGTGCCTGGACTGGGGCTGGGGATTGAGCCTGCAGCTGAGGTGTGTGCCCTTGACGGGAATTAACCTCGAGACCCTTAGGTCCGTGGACCAATGCTCTAACCACTGAGACAAACCTGCCAGGGCTTCATAGATTTTAAAAACCCGTTCCCACTCCATAGATCTCCCTTGAGTAGAGAACAAGGGCCTGCTCCGGACGCAGCCGCGAAGTTACTAGGACTTGAGCTCTTCTCTGGTCTCACGCCCAGCTCTCCCCTCCATTGACCTTGAACCTCTGAGCCCAAAGGGCCATGTGATAGCAGGCCCCTCTCTCACCTGGCTTCTTGGTCAGGCGAGGAGGCGGCAGTGGCCCTCCCTCCAGCGGCCCTCCCTCCAACCCACCCAGCCACCCACCCGAGGTGCCATTAAAGGTAATTGTTTTTACTGCCAGTTTAACATAGGCTTGTAAATCTTTTTACGACGTGGCCCAGGAACACCTAGCAGTGTGCAGAACTGGAGGACGAAACAGTCGGAACACAGAAGCGTGGGCCCCACAATCACCTAGAAGGGGGTGCCCTTGGCTCTCTGGGGTGCTCGTCCCTCACCGGGTGTTGCCTGGGAGAGTTTTCTTCCAGGTGAGGCTATGACTGCGCTTGGAAGGCCCAGGTCCTTCACCCCATCCCTACTGGCTGGACGGGTATCCCTCTTGACCCTAAATAGTAGACTTCTCCGGAATCTGAGCCCCCTAGACCCTGGTGTGGGGTTCTGGGGCCTTCACAAAGGTTTTGGGGGACATGAGTGAAAACAGCATGGCTCTGGGGGGGTGGGCTGGGTCTCTCCCAGCCTCAGGCACCCCAATGCCCATGGGCTGGCCAAGGTGGACATAGGGTGTGCAGGATGCCCCTTCCAGGGTGTGAGACTTCCCTTTCCCACCATTACCTGCCTGGAGAGGCCAGCCATTCCCTACTGTTGTTTTTTTAAAAATTGATTTCGGAGAGGAAGGGAGGGGGAGACAGAGGCAGAAACATCAATGGTGAGAGAGAATCATCAATTGGCTGCCTCCTGCACACCCCAGACTGGGGATCAAGCCCTCAACCTGGGCATGTGCCCTGATGAGGAAGAACTGGGACCTCCTGGTTCATAGGTCAACGCTCAACCACTGAGCTACATTGGCCGGGCCTTTACTATTTCTTTAAGATAGTTTTTCTTAAAACTTTGCCCAGGTTAGCCTCCGCAGAGCTGGGCTCCCACGTGCAAGACTCGCCCTGCGCCTCCTCTCTCTCCATCCCAGGGCCTGGCACCCCCCACCTGAGGCTCCAGTAAAAGGGGGAGTTTGTTTTAACGTCCCCGGTCGTGGCTGGTATTCAAAGGACTGTTACTCCTCATGTAGCCCGATAAGCGCCAGGCACCCCCCAAACATCTGCAAACGCTGACACCGTGAACAGGGGTGATTAAGCCCAAGTATTTATGAGGCGCTTGTTGCACGCGAGCCTTGCGGTAGGTGCTGGGGCTGCAGAGGCCGGGAAGGCGTCCTGTCCTCCGGGACAGGCTTCGGCCTGGGAGCGCCGGATGGTCAGATGGGCCCCTCTCCGAGGTATTCAGGGACCCGCTGCACGGGCGTCAACCCAGACCCCTTAGAAATGCAAGTTCATGCGCCCCCCCCCCCTGCAGCCTCCCCGGGGAACTGGGGGTGGGGTGGGGAGGGCAGGTGCTGCGGAGCCGCTGCCACAGGTGCAGCCCTGGGTGAGGCTCAGGTGCATCCCCTTGGAGCAGCCAGGCTTTGCCCCTGACGTGGCGGGAGGCTCAGTGGGGGTGGGGGGGGGGCCGTAGTGAGGATCCGGGAAATTGGCGTCTGCGCTGCAGAGCGTCGGGTCAGAGGTCAAGTGGCTCAGCGGGCGGGACCCCCGGCCGCGCCTGTTCCGCGGCTCCGAGGGCGCCCGTCGGTTTGAACCTGGAAGCCCTGGGCTCGGCCAGCTCCGTCTCCCGAGGCCGCCGCCTGCCTCGGGGCCCCCGCCGTGCCAGCCTGAGCGCCCCGCCTCTGGGGCCGGGAGCGGTGGGGGGGGGGCGCCCCGGGAGCGGGAGCCCCGGCAGGACCTGCTCCCCGCGAGGCTCAGGTCAGTGCGGCGGGCAGTTCCCGAGTGGGGTGGGGGTGGCCGATGCGGGACCGGGGGAGGGGGCGGGCGCCGGGGGACGCGGGCAGGGCGGCCCGTGGGGCCCTCGGCCGGCTCCTCTCCGAAGCGTCCGGCAAGGAGCCCGCGAGCAGCGCGCGTGTCTGTGCCCCGTGGACTGTGCCGGGCGCTGAGCGCTTCCCCACGCGCCCCGAGGGGCGCCGGCACGCGGCCGGGGGAGGCTGCAGGCGGCGCGAGGGCACCAGGCGCCGGACCAGGTGTCTGACCGGTGGGGTCCCAGCAATCCTGGGTCCAGCAGCCTCGGTCCTTGGGTTCTGGCTGGGAAAGGATTCGGAGCGGAGACCCCCCAGCCTGTCAGAGAAGGTTTCTCGGTAAACCCTGGAGGAAGAAAACGTCACTCCTAGAACAAATGGGCCCAGGAAACACGCGCTAGATTTGAAGGAAGGACGCTTGGAGACTGGGGAGGGAAGGGGAGGGGAGGGTGTGGGTGTGGCACCTGCGTGCCCGCGGAGGGAGAGGGCCACGGGTCCTCCGTCCTAAGGGTTTTAAGGTGGAGATTTGGGGGGCGGTCCCAGGGGATGATCTTCCTAAAACATGCAGCACTTTCCAGGTGTGTCCTTTCGGGTTCGTGGTCTCGCTGTTTGCTCTGCGTGCACCAGGGCAGGAGCTCATTATTCCAGGCAGCTGGCCCTGACGCCAGCCTCAGCGGAGGCTGGTTTTGGTGCTTATCTGGGCCTGGAGCTGACGTACAACTGAGGCCTAGATGCTACCTCCAGGGAGGAAAGGTGGGGTGGGCGGGGCACGCCGGGTCTGAACCACGGGAGCAGCAGAGGCTCGGGGAGGGACGTCCCCCTGAGGCAGGTCCCACCCTACAGTTGATTGCCTGGCACCTGGGGCCTTCCATCCGGTGACCTTCTGTGCCTGGCCCATCGTCCTTGTTCTGCTCACGCCCCTCTTACTGCCTTCTACTGGGAGGTGACAGCCGCCTTCCCCCAAGTGGAAAACGCTGGCGATGACTGGACAGTAGGAAGGGGAGGAGGAGTTGGGGGAGGGGTGCTGTCTTGATCCTCTGGAGGGTCCTACAGGCTTTGCACGTGTTCTTTTGAGTGAAGCCCAAGCATTGCCCAGACCTCCAATAGAGGACCCAGCCCTTGCCTACCTCTCAGGGGGGTTCTCACCAGCGACATCCAGTTGGGAGTGCCCTCCCTAAGACCCTAGGTGCTGCTAATGGACCCCTCTCCCGCCTCTCCCGTTTCCAACTGCGCAGCTACTTAAAGCAGGGAAGGGGGAAGGAGGTGCTGGCCTCCCCCATAGTGGGGGTGGCTGCTGGGCTAAGTTCTCCCTTTCAGACCCAGAATGCGAACAGCCCTGGGACCGGCGGCCTGTCCCCGGGGCCACTGCCCCTCCCCTCCCCAGTGCCCCCAGGCCAGACTTTGAAGAGCGCATTTTATGAACTTTTCCATTTTCCTAATGGAGGCGTGTTTGTTCTTCTCAGTCACCTCACTTTTTTTTTTTTTTTTTTTTATGAGCTTCAGAGCTGATCTGCACGTTCTTCCTCCGTGTAATTTCAATTTGGACTCTCCCCGGAGCGGCCTTTTCCCTCTTGTTGCCTGCCAAATCGTTTGAAGGCTGCGCAAACATTCTTCCTCCCTCCCGTGCCCGCGAATCTCCGTCTACACCCGTGAGGAAGGCGGAGGCGGCTACCCCGAGAGTTCTGGGGGGGTGGGGTGGGGGGTGGTTGGAGCCTTTCAGCAGCTGCCTCAGAGGGATTGGGAGGAGGAATTGGGGGAGGGGAGGCAAAACAAATAACTGTGTCCCCTCTGCAGCTCCTCTTAAGGTTTAAAAGTTGTGTGTGTGTGTGTGTGTGTGTGTGTGTGTGTGTAACATTTCTTATTCATATTCAGTCTTGGAAACAGACATAGTTGCACATGGATTAGGGCCCCAATGAAGTAAGCTCGCTAAGCATCCTGCACATGACATTGATCACCTTGATGGTTTTTCAGCTGGTTTCCTGGCAATGAAGTGTTACCCCCATTTCACCGGTGAGGGAAACTGAGGTTGAACGACAAAGTCAGTTTCTCAGCCACTTTGTTGGGATTCAAATCCAATTTTTGCATGGACACTGCTCATAACAAAAACTGCCATTACTTATGGCTTAATATAACATTAGGTACTTATAATAGCTGCCCCTAGTTAAGCACCTACTATGTGCCAGGTACCGTTGCAAACCTTCTACTAACTTTATTTCTCCCATCTTTATGAATTACCTACTTTCCACATGACAGATGGGAAAATTGAGGCACAGCGAGGAAGAGCGGGAGTCAGGATTCGAACCCAGGCTCAGGCACTCCTCACCAGCAGTACTTACGCCTCTGGGGGAGTCTTTCTGACTCTCTCCTGAGTCTCAGGAAAGAAATCCTAGGCTTACTGGACCCTCGGCTGCTAAGTCCTCCCGAGGTCGCTCTGGGGACAAACAGGAAGATGGGAGGGGGGTGGTAAGAGGGGTTACATAAGGCGGTGACTTCAAAGCTGGCCACCACCGGGGTGCATAGCCTTGGCTCTGGGCGGCTAGCCAGGGACACCAATCTGCAAGTTGAGGGCTATCCACCCTCCGTCTGTGACTGTACCTCCTCCTAGTTCAAGGGCAGAGTAGGCAGTGGAGGAGATTAGGGGGTAGGTCTTGAAATTGAAGGTGGGGCACAGATTAGGTGTTGTTAACGAGTTAAAATAATAATAGCAGCCAGCAGTTACAATAGCTACGCGGGGTGTGTTGTTCCTTTCTTATGTTAATACCCTCCCGGTAGGGACTTACAGTTTAAAAGGCACAGAGAGGTTAAGCCTTTGGATCCGGGAGTCACAGAGCTGGTAAAGTAGAGAGTCCCGAACTCCAGGAGGGAGGAGGCTCTCGGTGGGGGCTCAGGTCCTGTAAATGTGGCGTATTTGGGGAAAGTGGGGTGTGACTTCCTCCGAGACCAGCAGTAAAGTAGAATGAGCGCATCTCAGGGCCATCAATCCAACCGCCCTCCAGATGGGAAGAGGAGGCCTGGAGAGATCTGCAGACCCTCGTCCCGTCAGGAGGAACATAGCAGTGGGACGCGGCGTGCTGTGCCCCGCCACCTCCCTCCCAGGCCTGGGCACTGGCCACGGTTTCGAGGAAGAACCCAGGGCGGGCGTGGCCCGAGAGAGCCTGACACAGACCTTGGTTTTCCTTTCCTCCTGAAATTACTGTGTGACTTGGTGCAAGTCGACCAACCCCCCTGGGCCTGTTTCTCCAACTGCAAAGCCATGGTGGAACCGGGGTTAGAGGACTTGATTGTTAAGTCATTGGTGATCATATTAGTGTGTCCTCAGAAGCTCATGAGT
Organism: Murina feae; assembly: GCA_004026665.1. NCBI lineage: Eukaryota > Metazoa > Chordata > Mammalia > Chiroptera > Vespertilionidae > Murina > Murina feae. The sequence continues at coordinate 17,137 of PVJC01022090.1, read as the reverse complement.
TCCCAACCAAAAAGCAGATTCAGAGCCAAGGAGGACCAGTCCCCAAACCTGGTCGTGTTGTGTGTGTGTGTGTGTGTGTGTGTGTGTGGTGTGGGGAGGGGAGCCTCACTGGGTCACTGAGGAAGCACCTTTTCTTTGGAGGTGTCCCCAGGTTCCTGATCCCGTCCAGGGCGGGGCTTCTGTGGGCTCTGGACATGAGAAGTGGGTTATGCCCCCGTCATTGGGGTTCCCCTGAGGCCTCCTTTTCCTGGGGCCACTGAGCACATCCATGGCTGTGGGGGAGGGTGGGGGGGGCGGGGGGAGGCTGGAGGGTGAAGGGCTTGGTTGGAGTCATAGGCTTGTCCAGGGTCTGGGTCTCTGTGATCGGCAGCTTTGCATGCTAACGCCTGCATTACCCAGCCAGGGCAACTTCCCTGTGTGTGTGCTCAGTGTAGGCCCACATGGAGCTGGTGCATCCCCACTCGCCCCACCCTCCTCCTCCTCCTCATTATGATTATTGCTATTATTTAAGGGCTATACCTTTTCTGGCTCCTATTGTATGCGACTTGTGTTGCAGTTTACAGTAGAAAGTCTGAAATCAGAGAGGTGAAGACACTTGCCCAAGTTGCTCAGCCAGGAAGGGGCTGGACCCAGGGAGGAAGGTGGGTAAAGGAGTCGAGGTAGAGGCAGGGAGGAAGGGGAGTGTGCAGAGGCTCCCATCGCCCATCTCCCTCGCTGTGAGAGGATCTGGGACACCCGACCACAGAGTCCCAGGACATGGGCTGTCCCTGACTGGATGGCATCACTTTGCTGTGGTCAGTGCCCCACAGGGATGTGCCCACGAATGTCAGGCTGTTTGATGGAGATAGTGCCCGTCCTGGGGGCTCAGGGGGGAGGTGACCTTTTCAGTACAGAACTCCCAGGGTTGCCTTATCTACTCCAGGAAGTGGAGGGTTGGCATCAGCTGTAGCATCAGCTGTAGCATCAGCTGTGGCATCAGCTGTATTGGGGGGCCAGGTGCCCCGCTGGGGGCTGCAGGTGTGGGGCAGGCAGCGCTGGATGAACCATTGTCCCTCTGGGTAGAAGCAGATGAAGCCTCAGCCATTACTGACCAGACCCAGAGAGGGGCTCTGATTTGGTCAAGGCCATTTGCATCAGGGATGGGGACCAGCCACCAACGTTCTGGACCTTGCCCTTCCCTGGGGTGGGCTGTCCAGCTGTGGGGGGGGGGGTGTCTGGCCCCGGGGGTCACGTGGGCAGTAGTCCAGCTCTGATGCCCATCCTCCGCCTCCCTGCGTCCAGGGACCCCTGGCTGTGCACATTTTTCCTGCCCAGCTTGGCCAGCCAGGGAAAGAGGAAGAAAAGCAGGGCCCGGAGGGTGGGGGGAGTGGAGGGAGGGAGCAGCAAACAGAGGGGCGGGAACTGGAGCCTGCAGGGCCGCTGAGTGATGATCCGCAGGCCAGCTCCGCAGGCCTGGGTGGTGGCGCTGCTGGGGGAGGTGCGGGAATGGGGGGGCAAGGAGATGGGGGACCCAGACAGGGGTTCAGAGAGAGACTCAGAGATAGATGGAGAGAAAACCTCACAGGGAAGAGAGATGGACACATAGACGTGGGGAGCTAAAAGATAGAGAAAAGGAGAAAATAAAGGTCAGAATCAGTACAGAGACAGAAAGATTAGTGTGTGTGTGTGTGTGTGTGAGAGAGAGAGAGGGAGAGAGAGAGAGAGAGAGAGAGAGAGAGAGAGAGAGAGAGAGAGCGCGCGCACAGAAAACCAGATCAATGTAAATTCATTTCGTGGCGGGACTCTGAGTCCCTGTGTGTGTTGTGGGTCCTTGACTGGCCCATCCCCATGGTTCCTGGGTCGGGGACAATGCCCCCCAGGCCTCGGCATAGGGGACTCTGGCCACAGTTGGTAATGGGGTTAGTCTCCTTCCAGAGAAAGTGACTTTAGAAGGGCTGTTTCATGACCTGCAACCCCAGCACACCCCATCTTCAATGTTAAAACTTTATCCATGTGCCAGCAGCGGGCAGGGACTCAGAGGGACATTCATGCACGCACATGCATGTACACAAGGTCACATACCCTCCTTAGGAAGCAAGCATCCTCGCCACATGTGCACACTCCCCTCCCTGCAAGAGCACCACACACACACACACACACACACACACACACACGCTTCATGCACTGTAGCACGCACATGTCAAAACACACACATTCAACATTCCTTTAGCATCTCTCATGTGCAGAGGGCTGTGCATTGGAGGTAGAAAGATAAACAAGACAGTGAGGGGGCCTCTCTCAGTTTCCCCCAGAGGTCAGGCCACCGGGCACACTGCGGGCCGGGTGACCAGGAAGAGGGTTGTCAGGCACTGGGCATGGCGCTGCCCCTCAGGATCCAGGGCACAGGGCTGCCCCTCCATCTTTGGGAATGCCCGAAGTCAGGGTCCATGGTGTGGTAGAGGGTCCTGCCCCTTCCCGCTCCATGGGGGTCCGGTGAGCATGGAGCAAGCTCAGGGCCTCTGAGAATATGGATTCTGCCCCTTTCCCCCCATCACAGTCCCCCGTTGATAGGAGAAGGCAGATGACTGGGTCTTGTCCCTCCACATGTCGCAGAACTGCCCCTGCAGCTGTTTCCCTGGGGAGTCGGGTAGGGAGCCTGTCTGCGTCCTACTCCAAATCGGGGATTCCATCCTCTACCCCAAAGGGGGTCCTGTGGGGAGTTGGGGTTTGATTTTCTTTTGTATTTGCTCCAGGATCCTGGGGGAGGAGGGCGGCGGGAATGACTTCCCCAGTTGCTGCTGCCGCTGCCTGCGGGTCTTTCCTCGTTGCATGCCAAGCACCGCAGTGACTAATGGCAGCTAGCGCTTACTGAGGGCACCCCGCACAGGGTGCTGTACTAAGCACTTTGCCGATCCTACCCTGTGGGAGGCTCAAGCCGCCCTGGAACACAGGAGGAATGGTTGCCACACCCATTGTACAGAGGCAGAAACTGAGGCCCGGGGAGGTGAAGGCATTTGCCCCAAATCAAGTGGCAAGAACACACACCCAGACAGGCTGACCCCAAAAGTCAAGGTCTTCACTCACATCCGTCCTGATAGCAAATAGTTTTGCACCCTCATCCCCGCGGCCTCCAAAAATGGGTAAGATGTGCATGCGCGTATGATGTCCGTGTGTGTGGTGTGCACATGTGTGCGTGCGTGCATGCCTCTTGTGAGTGGTGTAGGTTCCAGGGGTCCGCCAGGAGCTTCCCTGGGGTCCCAGCAGCGGAGGCCGAGGCCAGGGGGAATTTTCCGGGAGAGCAGTTCCCTCTGACTGCCCAGTCCCCCCAGCTCGCAGGCGTGGCCTGGCCCTGCTGCGGGATTGCAGAGCAGAGGAGCTGCGCCCAGCCTGCCTGCCTGTAACAAGATAGTTTATGTTATACCGCTGAGCAGAAATAAAACTACTGAGTCAAACATTGCAAACAGATGCCTCCGGCCAGGGCCCAGGGTTCCCGCCAGAAGCTCCTTCAGGCAGCCTGGGAGGGGAGAAGCCTGGAAGCCGGTCCGGTCCCTCCAGACCCTGCAGGTTGGGGTGGGGGTTGCCGCTGGACCTGGAGGTTTGGGGGGCTTTGGGGAACAGAGAGGGAAGGAAATAACAATGAAAGGGGACCTTTTTTTTTCCCTCTTATTGACTTTCCCCACGTACATTCCAACCTTGTGACCTGCAAATTTCTTGATTAAAAAAAAAAAAAGTATTGATTTTTAGAGAGAGAAGCAGTGAGGGGGGGGGTAGAGGGAGAAGGGGAGAGAGAGAGAGAGAGAGAGAGAGAGAGAGAGAGAGAGAGGGAGACAGACATGGATCATCTCCTCCCATAGGCACCTGGGGATTGAACTCACAGCCCGGGCATGCGTCCTGTCTGGGAATTGAATCAGCAGCCCTTTGGTGCCTAGGAGGACGGTCAACCACTGAGTGCACTGGCAGGGCCGCCACTTAGTTTTCTAGGTGACAGCCAGCATGACCTTCTGTAAGCCCTATAAAGTCATGCTCGTATGCCGACACCTTCAGGGGCTCCCCATGTCCCCGGTAGAGCTTCTCAAAGAGTGGTCTGAGGAGTGTGTGGGTCCACATCTCCTGGGATGGTTGTTGAACACGCAGATTCGAGGGCCACACCCTGAGCCACTGAACCCACCTCTTTGGGGCCTAAGAATCTGCATTGTGGACCTGACAGCCTCTCTGGGAGGTGGCAAGATGGAATTATTCTTTTTAAAAATGAGCACGTTATTGTAGAGTCCTCGGGGGATGTCAAACTGAAAGGGTGGGCAGTAGCCTGTTCTTTGACAGATATCTAGGGCACCTACTGTGTGCTCGGCACCGTGCTGGGGGCTGGCTGCTAGGCTGCAGCCTGCACAAGGCAAACTGGGTCCGGGCAGTATTGAATGTCCAGCGACTTCGGAGGAGGGAGCGCCGGGTGGCAGGATGGCTCGGGAAGACCTTGTGGGGCGGTGCCTCGGGACTGGCCTTGAGGAAGCTGGCCGTCCACAGCAGGACTGAGGGGTCGGGGCCCGTGCTCCGGTGGACGGTGGGTTAGCGGCTCGGCACAGACTTGGGGTGGGCGAGAAAGACGCGGGACTGGGGAATCCCCTCTCCCCTTCGGCTTGTTTTTCCTGGGCACTCAGAGGTGGGAACCTCCTGTCCTCCTTCCTGGAATCTGAAAGAAAGAAAGAAAGAAAGAAAGAAAGGAAGGAAGGAAGGAAGGTGGTGGGAGAGGAAGGGGGAGATAGGAGACACAAAAGAGAGGAAAGTATGAATTAGCAGATAGTCTATCTGATAGGAGGAGGAGGAGACAGTGGGGACATTGTGTAGTTGGTAAACTCCAGAGCTATTTGGAGTTGGGTAAAAACTGTGTGTGTGTGAGAGGGAGAGAGAGAGAGAGAGAGGGAGGGGGGGCAAGGCAGAGACGTTCAAAGCAATCCAAATAACTCTGATTAACACTCCCTGCCACCCTCTCTCTCCCTCTCAGACCCACTTCCTCCCAGCCAGGCCCAGCGCAGACACGCCTGGCTGTAACCCTAAGAGGCAGGGGAAGCTCCAGCAATTATTTTTACACGAAAGAAAAAAAAAAGAAAAGTCCGTGTCTCCAAGATGCGGGCGTGCTCAGGGCCGGGCCCAGCGCTTCAAGACTTGGCGGCCCTCCCCACCCCATCTCCACGGCCCCCCCGCTCCCAGCCCCCACAGGGTCTGGCCTCTGTCTTGCCCGCGCCTGGCACCCCCCAGAGACCACCCCCTCCCCAGCCTTGGGCCTGTCCCCTCTGAAACTGATCCCCAGCCTTTGGATCTAATTTGTTTCTCTGTCTGCTGGGTTTGGGGGGGTCTCGCCTGGAGACGCGGTGGTCACAGGTGACATCAATCACGTCTGCATCTTCGGAGGCTGGGGATAGGATATCAGAGAGGTGACCAAGCATTTGCCACATGATTCAAATCATCTCAGCATTGATTAATTGGGTTCATCCTGAGTTTCTGAATCATAACAACTGTTTTTCTCCTTCACCGACCGTCAACAGGCCCTTAAAGGGGAAGGATCCTTTTACGCAGCGCATGGGGCGCATTAAGCCGGTCAGCTCCTATTAAATGTTAGATGCTGGATGTGTTTTAGACAAACTCGATTTGCTCAGGATACTTTTCAAAGCTTTGGGGGATGATTAGACATCTCTCTCCCCGCCTCGCTTCTTTCCTTCCCGGCTTTTCCTGGGACGTGTTTTGGCTTCGGCCTCTGACAGATGGGATGAGGGAACGTGGGGCCCCTTGAGAGGGTCCTTTGGCGGGGGCTGGGGTGGAGGGAGAGCCCCCCAGGATGTTTAAAAGAGATACAGTTTCTGAAAAGTTTAATAAGGCAGAAAACCATGCCGGATGCCAAGTTTGCCTTCCAAAATCTAAATATCCGGAATGCCTCTTGCCCGTAGATAGAGGGGAAAAGAGTATTTTTCCCAAGCCAAAAAAAAAAGAAAGAAAAGAAAAAAAAAAAGAAAAAGATTTTCTAGGGACGAGGACTGACGTTTCTGCCCAGCTATGGGTTCTGGAAGCGACTGGGCATGGTTCGCGTGGAAACAGAACTCAGTTTTGATGCAAATCAATGTGAGGAAGATCGGGGAAAAACAAAACAAAACAAAAAACTTTGGGCTGGTTTCCTGCTCCCTTCCTACCGTGAGAAGGGATGTTCATGTATGTCAACTGCAGTTGAAAAATGAATTCGAAAAAAGATCAGCTTGGCCGGTTGGTCAATGGTTAGAGCATCTCATGCCCCAAAGGGTTGTGGGTTTGCTTCCTGGTCAAGGGCATGTGTCTGGGTTGCAGGTTTAATCCCCGGCCCCCAGTCAGGGCTTGTGCAGGAGGCAGCCAATCGGTGTGTCTCTGTCACATCAATGTCTCTCTCTCTCGTTCCCCCCTTCCCTTCCTCTCTCTCTGAAAATCAACGGAAAAAATAGCCTCGGTTGAGGATTAACAAACAGAGATGTCAGCAGGGCTCCCCTTACACTGGCTGGGTGACCCTGGGCGAGTCACTGTGTTTTCTGAATCTTATGTTCTGGTCTCTAATAAGAGGATGGATAAGGTCCCCCCGGGCCCATTGAGGCGAGTAAAGTGACTCCTCGACAGCGGGCTCTTGGTAACACTGGGTCTATAGGGGTGTGTGTGTGTGTGAGTGTGAGTGTGATGGGGGTGAGGCAGCGCTGTAAGCAGGAGACCTGGTCTTTCATGTTCATGGATTCATTTGGTTCATGAAGTTTCAAAATATACAGGAGCTCCGAGGGTTAGCCAAAGGGACATTTTTGGAAGCATGACCGTTTAGAGCCAATCTGCCCGTGTGGGCTTGGCAGCCTCAGCCGCGCTGGAAGGGTGAGTTGGAAATTGATTAGCAGGCCTGGAAGGTTCTCAGGGTGAGCGCGGCTGTTCACCCCCCACGGAGCAAACCTCCCAGGAAACCCACTCAGCAGATACTCCCAACACCTTCAGTTGCTCGAAATGACCTTGGTCCTCTGTGACCCCAGGCTCGTTCTTACTGATGGAGAGAAGGTGATGTCTGATGGGTTCACCTAGACAGAGCCTGCGTGCCCGGGTGGGCTCTGGGCTGAGCCACGTTTCCGTGGCTGCTGTGGCCACCACCTCTGCTACCGTGTTGTGTGCAGTGACAGGGGTGTCCTGGGAGACAGAGGAGGGGACAGACAGATCACATGAGAGAAAGAGGGCCAGAGGGGTTGGGGTGGGAGGAGAAACAGACACAGAGAGAAAGAAAAGCAGGAGAAAAAGAAGGCAGGGAGAGAGAGACTGAGACAGAAAAAGAAAGGGAGAGATGAGCAGGGCTAGGATGGGGAGGTGAGGAAGAATTCAGGTTGAGGGTTTGAGATCGGATGAGTGGGAGGGCGGAAGAGAGAGAGAGAGGGCGAGGAGGAGGAGAGAGTAGGACCGAGAAAGGAGGAAAAGCAGAGAGAGAGAAAATGACCCACATACGAAGAAAAATGAAGGAAAGGAGCTGGCGAGGGTCAGACACACCAGCCAGCACCTGCAAAGGGAAACAAACAGCAGGCCCAGCCCAGCACGGGGGAGACGGCAGAGACAGAAATGGAGAACGAATGAGCGGCAGACAGGATCCTGGAGATGCTGTGAATCGACCCCCCAGAACGAGGAATTCCCTATCGGCAGCATCAGGCCTCACAGTCCCCGCAGGTCTGGCGCCCTTGGGATGCTTCCGAGATACCGAGATACCGCAGGTTAGCCGTCCTGCTGCAGCAGGACTCCTCAGGGCAGGCGGCTGGAGGCAGGATCAAAGGGACCAGGGCCCTGGGTCTCTGGCAGGACTCCAGTGGAGCCCGCAGGCCTGGCTCCCTGGCCGAACCCCCAGGAGACAGTCTGATGGGCAGATAGACACTCCAACTGACCAACCCACTGTAGGCTGCCTCTTTCTTCCTCCTCCTCCTCCTCCTCCTCCTCCTGCTCCTCCTCTCCCTCCTCCTCCTCTTTCTCTTCCTCTCCCTCCTCCTCTTCCTCTCCCATGATGGCTGAAATCAGAACGAGGGTTGGCGGATGCTTCATTGACCTGAGACTAGAGGGCCATCTCCTCCAAGGGCACCAACTCTGGAGCCTCAGTTGTGTGAGATGAATGATGCCGTGTGGTCAGGAGGCAGGGGACCCCCAATGGTTTGGAGGGAGACACCCTTGGGAGAAATGGAGCTGCCTTCCCTGAAAGTCGGTCTTCTCAGATGTAAAATGGGAGGATGGGAGCAGCTCCGGCTGCGGCTGCTGTGAGCCGTTCAGGCCGCCACCCGTGCTAAACCTAGCCCGGTGTCCGGTCCAGAGCGAGCGAGCGAGTGAGCACGGGGCATATGGCGATCTAGGGTGCCTGGGAGACAGAAGCCAGATCGCTGTCCCGGACAGAGGGTAATATATGGCATCTAGCTGCAGCCGAGAGCTGACTCCAAGCTCCACGCAGAATCAGAGCTCTGTGATGAGAAACAAGGAGAGAGAAGGGACAAAGCAGTCTGTCTTCGAGTGCCCGATGACAGAACACAGACTCGCCGGCAGCCCAGGGGGCTGGGTAAGGACAGGGCAGAGCATATTAATAACAATAAATTATATCTGCGCCGTGATGTATGGCCCTGATGTGCTTCCCATTTTGTTATCGCAGCCGCTGGAAGGGCACATTCTCCCGACTGTTGTCGCGGCGGAGTTCATCCCTGCTGGTGGGGCCACAGGTGCTGGGATCATGTGGGTGATTGTGGGGGCTCTTTCTCTGAGTTTCCGAATCGGGGAAGCTGAGGCTCAGGGAGCGAGTCGGATCAGGGTGGACATCTGGGTTTTGGCTGGTTCCATCCCTGAGTGGGAGGCCTTCTTTCTGTCTGTCATTTTGGAGCCTCCGTGCGCTGGGAGTCTTGGTTGTTTCTTGCCCGTGGGAGGCGACTCCAGCTTCCCTGCCGGCCAAGGGCAAGGAGGCTCCAGGTCCCTGCCGCCCGGCCCCAAAGCGCTCCGTGGGCCTCGTGGGCGCTCCAAGAGAGGGAGGAATTCCCACAGCAGCTGCCTGGGGCAGGTGGGCAGTCCAAGACCCGATGTGGGCTTCTGTCCCTCGGGAAGCCCACAGCCCGCCCAGGACGGGGTGGACTTGGGGACCAGGTCCAGTTGGCGCTGGCAGTACGCGCTACTCCAAGAATGTGCAGATTCAGTCCCAGAAAAGGCTTGGAAGGAGACCCACTTGGCTTCTGAGCAGGAGAACAAATGAGCCCCAGTCTTCCTCCACCCCCCCACCTTGGCCGATTCTGCCATTTCCTTTGTCTCGGTCCGAAATCCCTCTTTACATGATCCCGAGGCTTCCTGATAAAATGGAACTGTAACTTTATCTAAGATGAGTACAGCACATGTAGGATGGATAAAGTGTAATTAATAACAGAAAATAATGTTTGCCCCTCCTGACCTTTCACCCCCATATAAGTGTCTTAAGTTTTATGACAGCTAAGCACAAAATGAGTGTGTGCCTGTGTACATGTGCACGTCTGTGTGTGTGTGTGTGTGTGTGTGTGTGCGTGCGTGCGTGCGTGCACACAAGGTGCATGCTTCGGTGTGCGTCCGAGCTGCGCTGACAGGGTCCAATCCGTCTGTCTGGTGCGCGTTCACCTGGCCCTGGCTGGAATTGGTTTACGTTCCTGGGTAGACTGGCCCCTTGTTGAACCCAGGCCCTGCCGGCAACTGATCTGATTTCTCCAAGTGAGGCTTCCTTCTCCATCTCAGAATACCTTCTCTTTGTTTCCATGCAAAACTTCGGGGAACACAGAAGCTGAGTATTAAAATAAAAGGGTGGGCCCGGCCTGTGTGGCTCAGTGGTTGAGTGTCGACTTATGAACCAGGAGGTCGCAGTTTGATTCCTGGTCCAGCCACATGCCTGGGATGCCGGCTTGATCCCCGGTGGGTGGTGTGCAAGAGGCAGCTGATCAATGATTCTCTCTCATCGTTGGTGTTTCTATCTCTCTCTCCCTTCTTCTTTGAAGTTGATAAAATCTATACAAAATCCTATATAATAAAGAGGGAATATGCAAATTGACTGTCACTCCGGTCAATTTGCACCCACAGCTGAGGCTAAGTTCCCATAACGAGCCTTAAGGAGCAATCAGCAGGGACCTGAGGCTGCGTGCCCACCCACCTCCTGCATGGGGCTTGACAGGGGACCTCAGGTCATGCCTTCCACCCACAGGGCTTGACAGGAGACCTCAGGCTGCTCCCCCAACCCTGGCACCAGGCCAGAGGAACTCAGGCTGCACCCTCTTCCCTGGTGTCAGGCTGGGGGACCTCAGGCCATGCTCCCTGCCCTGGCCCCAGGCCAGGGGACCTGAGGCTGTGCCCCTCAATCAGCAGGACTTGACGGGGGCCCTTGAGGTGTGCCCTCCGCCCTGGTGCTGGGCCAGGGGACCTCAGGCCATACCCCCTACCCCAGCACCAGGACAGGGGACCTCAGGCTGTGCCCCCTGCCCCGGCGCCAGTCTGGGGGATCACAGACCACTCCCTCCACCCAGCAGGGCTTGATGGGGGACCTCAGGCCGTGTCCCCCTGCCCTGGCACCCAGGGGACCTGAGGCTGCACCTCCCCACCTGGCAGGGCTTGACAGGGTGGGACCGGCCAGGACTGGATCTAGCCCAGTGAAGGGGGCCGTCCAGGTTTGGGTCTCGAGAGATTTTGAGGTGCACGTGGGTGGTTGAAGAGTTGACTCTGGGTTCCATGGTGCACCCCAGACTCTGACAGAAGGAATATTTTCATATACATTTTACTAATTTTCTTTCATCTCTGACACTTCTATTATAGAGAAAGAGCAAATAGCAACATTAAAATATTTCCTCTAATTAATCCCCTTTTGATGTGCACGAATTTCGTGCATTGGGCCACCAGTAATAATCTAAAAAAATAAAAGGGTGGCTTGTGGACACGCACACACACACACAATCTTTCAGATGGTCTAATATATATGGGAGCCCCGGTAGATGCTGGGAGGGGCGATCAACAGTTTTTTGTGGGCCGTGGATCAAGAGGAACAAACATGCCCTTGGTTTTGATGCTGTCAGTCCATGGGCGTACCAGGGTCTCATACTGGGCTGGAGGGCGCAGGGGAGGAGCGAGGGCGCCCACCTCCCAGTCTTTGCCGCCTGAATCACAGGGCGCACACACCAAGGCCGTTTGTCTTGCCCGTTCCACAGCGGCTCGTCTCGAAGGTCACTGGGCTGGTTTCTCATGATTCATAACGTTGGCTGCTCCACTTTTCGAGAAGCCCGAAGCGCCAACCTCTGGGTTAATGGAAGCCACACGGCCACGCGGCCAGTGGCTGTGAACCGTCCCCGATGGGCAGCCTGGGCCGGGTGGAGCGAGCTGCTTCCTTTTGATCAGTGGCCCCGACATGAACCGTGAACCCGAGGTCACGCGCATTCGGGGCCTATGTGTTAGTTAGGTCTATGAGACAGCAGCACCTGGGCCCTTTGCAGTCCCTCCTGCCCTCGGCCTGGGAGCTTCCTTTGCCACAATTGTCCCTCTTCCCTCTCCGGGCTGACTCTTTCAGGACCCCAAGGCACCAGAGAGAAGTTGGGGGAAGGTCCTGGGCCTTAAATCGTTAGAGAAGGTCTCTCCATTCACTCCTGTGGCGTCCCCCCTTCCATTCCTGGCTTCGCAGAGTAGCTGAGCCGATTCCTCCTCCCGGGGCTCTGCTGCTCGGCCTGTGTCGGGGACAGGCTGGGTTTGGAGGGGGAGCTCTTTCTCCCGCGGGCGTCTGGGGCTGGGCCGCTCTTCGTGGGCATGCTTGAACTCTGGAGGCCCCCACCTGACAGCCACCTCTGCTGACTTGGTCGTATATTTCTCTGTCGTTTATGTCATGCCGTCATCCTTCCGCACATGCTTTGGCCTGCCATGTTTTTATGGCCCTTCTTCCAAGAGGTGTCCCACGGAGGGTGGATCGGCGTGATTTATCTTCGGGGGGGGGGGGGGGGAAGAATTCCTTATCCCTGGTATCACAGGGTGCATTTTCCTCTTATCACCCTCTCTTCTGCTCCGGACTTTAAAGGCGATACCAACGGGTCGGATTAGGCAGCCGAGGGAGTTCTGTAGGCTGCCGGCTACGCAGAGTTGACAATGACCAGAGCCCGGGGACGCCACCGGCTCCTAATTTCACATCCTCCTGGAGGCTGAGGCCCACAGCACGGCACTGGCGTGGGTTGCCAGGACAAGAAGACCTTGATTGGATTTAAATATTTCCCAGGGGAGGTTGTGAGGCTTTGGCAAAACATAATGAGACGAGTAGCTCTTCAGAAACAGAACTTGAGAAATTAAACAAGTCATATATATTCATTATGGAGAAATGTCGAAAAGGCAGATAAGGCAAGAGAAGCAAATGAAAATCACCTGTAATCCCACCACGAGGGGCCCACTCCTCCTGCTCCACCATATATCTTCCCGGTCCTCGGCGGACGGTATATGCGTTTCCAGCGAAAACGAGATTACATTGCACAGGCTGTTCGTGACAGTTTTTATTCGCCAAAAATGATAAACTACTGACACGACATGGAGGATACCAAGAACAGAGACGGCAAAACACCCAGCGCAACCACTGCTTGCCGCCTCCCGAAGGCCTTCCTGGAGACTCTTCCCCTGTCGCTTGATGACCTGCTTGAAAAAGTCCCACCAGCGGGGACGGGCTCGGCCATGTCAGCAGATTTGTCTCTGCCGTCCCTCCGTTCCTCCGGAGGGGTGAGGCTGTGCTTCCTGATAAGCGACTGCATCGCCTGCAGTTGGACAGCTAGATTGCTTCCAGTTGCTCACGGAGACCTCTTCTCCTGGCTTAGCTGAGGTGTTGACGACACTTTATCAGGTGGGATCTTTATGTCCCACCCCCCAGCCCATCAAACAGAGGCGCTCCACTCCCACCAACAAGTCTGCGGATCCGCCAAGAAGACCTCTGGTAGCAGGAAGCCGGACTGACAGTAGTTTAAACAATGGAGGGTTTATTTTTCTCACATGCTGAAGGAGTTCAGAGGTCGGCGGCCACTGACATTGGTCCAGCTGCCCTGGGAGGCCATCAGGATTCTGGCTGTTTGTGTGTGTGTGTGTGTTTTGTTTTGGTACCATTCTTAGCATTTTGACATTTTCTTCCAGTGCTTGTCTTCTGCGTGTCAAGAAAGGCTGCCTCGGCTCCAGCCATCACATCTGCATCCAGACGGGAAGGAGCAAGCAGCACCAGAGGCTCCCCCCTTGGGTCTGGTAAGACTTTGAAACTCTCCCCAAGCCCTCCCAGCGTATCTCTGCTTGCACTTCATCAGCTGGAACGGTGCCACATGGCCTGATCTAGCTGCCAGGAGTCCAGGGAAGTGAATCTTTCCTTTTAAAGACCCTATTGTAGCCCTGGCGGGTTGCTCAGTGGTTAGAGCGCCCGCCCATGGACCGAAGGGTTGTGGGTTCCATTCCAGTCAAGGGTACATGCCATGGTTGCAGGCTAGATCCTCGGCCATAGTCGGGGTGTGTGTGGAAGACAACCAGTTAATGATGCGTGTTTCTCACATCGATGTTTCTCTTTCAGTCTCCCCCCCTCCCTTCCGTTCTCTCTAAAAATGTCAATGGAAAGATATATCTTCGGGTGAGGGTTATCAAAAAAATTAAAAAGTGCTCGGACATCCCAGACACATCCCTGGGCTGGAGCACGGGGGTCAGTTCCCCAGTCCACAGCTCTTCCGTCTCCACACCAGGGACTTTTGGGGCCGACGATTCTGTGTGGGGACCGCCCTGCGTATTGCAGGATGTGTGGCCTCCACCCTGTGGGTGCTAGTAGCAGCCCCCCTCCGTCCCCGCTCCCCCCACACACATCTCCGGGCTGTGACAAGCGATAATGTCTGCAGACATTGCCCGGTCAGTGTGTCCGGCCACGATGCCCCGGATGAGAACCTCTGCTGGTCACGTTCGAGTTCAAGTCCCGCCTCTGTCACTTAGGAATCGCCCCCTCTTGGCCAGGCTCCTTTTCCTGACTCAGCGTCGATTTCCTCACTTGTTCGCTGGGAGTAATAAGAGGACCAACCTCCGAGGGTTATTCTGAGGATTCACTGAGGGAATCTTTACAAAGTGGGCAGAACAGTGCTTGGCACTTACTAAACGCCAAGCGCTCTGCTGCTCCTTTCTCACGCGGCGTAGAGGCCAGTGGCAGCCTCCGTCCCTGCAGCTCAGTGCCTGGTGTGCGTGGCAGTCAGAGAGCGCTTGCTGAATGGCCGGCTTCTACATGCAAACAGTAGGCGCCCGCGCCTGCACCTAAATCTGCCCCAAGTCCCACCTCCCAGCCCGTCTGCAGACCCCCGTGTCCTCGGGAGATTCAGCGCAGGAGGGACGCCCCGGTTGGCCTGGGCGGCCAGTTCTGTAGATGCACCTTGTGGTCCAGATCGCCCCTCCCGCCCTGACTAACTGGGGCTCCGCGGACGTGCCAGAGGACTGAGGCGGGGATGATGCAAACAGTTCCGAATGCGACAGCGAGTTCAGCTGGTGTGTGAGGAGTACGATGTTCCAAACACAATTAAAAGTCAATCAGGGGCCGGAAAAATGCATTAATGTCCCTCAGTCACATGGCAGGACATGTGTGGTGTTGGCGTCTCTAGGGCCCCTTCTTCCAGGGCTGCCGTGATGATGTCAGCGATGGTCTGTCTCCTCTTCCTCCCCCCGCCACTCCACTGCGAACCCCCACTACCCTGCCTGCACCTGTGGTCACTGGACGGGAGGGGACCCAGGGCCCTGTGTGTGTGTGTGTGTGTGTGTGTGTGTGTGTGTGTGTGTTTAATTCTCACCCGAGGATATGCATTTTTTTTAAAATTGATTTTTAGAGGAAGTGGGAGAAAGAGAAACCAAACCAAGACAAAACACTGATGTGAAAGAGAAACCTTGATCATTGCCTCCCATAGTGCCCTGTCCGGGAATCAAACCCGCAACCTTTTGGTGTACAGGACGATGCTTCAGCCAGCTGAGCCACCTGGCAGGGCTCTGTGTGATCTGTAACTCCCGGTATATGTGGATGCTGCAGAGGAGAGATCCGCGGAGTCTCTCTGTTGAGGTGTCCATTTATTTCTGGGCAAGAGTGAGAGCGGCTTGCTTACGTAGTCAACAAACACTTGGGGGCTGCTTCTGTGAGCACGGGGCTACACGGGGGGTTCTCAGCGGAGGGCAGTGCTCCCAGGGGACCGTGGGCAAGTCCTGGAGACAGATATGGTTGTCACAACGTGGGGTGCGTCCAGTTTGTAGAGGCCAGGGATGCTGCTCAGTGTCCTGCGATGCCCTGGCCAGCGTCGGCCACAGAGAATGACCTGGTTCCAAGTAGGGAGAGTGCTGAGGTCAGGAGCCGGCTGAGGCCCCAGGGCGTCTCCATAGCGCAGACGAGGGCCCTGCGCTGGGGGGTTCCTTGAACGTAGTCATCTTTGCTATGCTGTTAAGTAGCTGGACGAGGTAGGAGAGGGCTTCCTTTGAGGACACCAGTGGTCACGATATTTCCCTCTGCTCGAGCGTGGGCCTGGCGGGACTGCTGCTGTGGACGTGTGTCGGCTGGTGAGTGTGCGTGTGTGCGTGCGTGTGTGTGTGTGTGCTCAGAGCTTTCGCTGTGGCTCTGTTCATAAGAAGTTGTCTGCCATTTGTTCCCCCTGCTTACCAGGACCGCAGGCGGCTTAGTCCTCCCCACCAGACAGGATGACGAAATCCTTAGGGAGGACCCTTCTTTGCCCCTTCCGCCTTCCTCGGCTCTCCTCTTGCCCCTGCCTTGGCCATAAGACTAGAGGTCGGTGAACTTGCCTCTGAGTCAAAGCTTTGAACTTGAAGTTGAGTTAAGGCCAACTCCACAGTGCCTGCATGAGCACCAGGCAGCTCTGCAGATGCTGTTGCACCTGGCGGGGGCTCAGTTGGTTGAGCGTCATCCTGTGCACTGGGAGGTTGCTGGTTCGGTTACCAGTCAGGGCACATACTTGGGTTGTGGGTTCGAGCCCTGGTCAGGGCTCATATAGAAGGTAACTGATCAAAGTTTCTCTCCCTGTCACTCCCTTCCTCCCTCCCTCTCTCCTTCCCCCCTGCCTTTCTCTAAGCATGTCCTTGGGTGAGGATTAAAAAAAATGTAGTGGTGTGTGCTTCCAGACCATGTGTGCACGGCCTTCTACGTGGAAATAAAGATGTTTCCTTGCTAAAAAAAAAAAAGTAGTAATGAAAAAATAGCACTTCAGAGAAATCAAGGAAACACCATGAGAGTGTCCACAGCTTCAGCACTGGTGGCTTCTGGGCCAGGTGATGCTCTGTGGTGGGGAGCTGTCCTGTGCACTGTAGGGGGTTGGGCAGCACCCCTGGCCCAGACCCACTAGCTGTACCCCCAGCTGTGACCCAAAAATGTCTCCAGACATGGCGCACAGACCCCTGGGGAGCAGGCAGTCACCTTGTTGAAAACCATTGATCTGTAATCACAGACGCAGAGCAGCAGGCGAATCGCACACACTCACCTTGAAGGGAGGGAGCCAGGTGCTCGTGTCTGACGTGTGTGGTTCCATTTCTGCAGGCGGAGCGAGCTGGGTGCCCTCTGGGGAGGGAGCAGACGGTGACGGGAGAGGGGTCCTCTGGGTGCCTGCTTTCACGGAGGTGCTGAGGACACTCCGTGATGTCTGTGCCTATCTCTGTGTCGACATCTGAATCGCAAGTGGTGTGTGTGCTGAGGGGAAGACACATACGAAATGAACGCTCGGGAGAATCCGCGAAGACTGCCCTCCCCAGACTTCCCAATGGCCAGGTCCATCTGCTTCCCGAGCACAGTGGACGGCTGCTGAGCAGCTTCTGTAAATGGCTCTTCGGAGCCCCTGCAGCTGCTTCTCAGTGCCGGACAAGGAGTGCGCCAGCAAGGGTCTGACTGAGAGTTGTGTGGGCCTCTACACACACACACGCACACACCCAGACACCCCCTCATACACCCCACACACACCCCAGACACACCCAGACACATCCCACATCCCAGACACCCCCTCACACACACCAATCCCCAGACACCCTCAGACACACCACACATCCCAGATACACCCCACATCCCAGACACCCCCTCACACCCAGACACCCATACACCAACCCCCAGACACCCCCTCATACACACCACACCCCCAGACACACCACACAC
>PVJC01022089.1:0-27611 GCA_004026665.1 Murina feae | reverse complement strand
ACACACACACACACACACATACACACACCTTTACTCTTGATTCATTACTTCAAGCTAAATTAGCAAATGATTTAAAGGTAATAAATACCATTACAAAGTTGTTTGGTGACCAATGCAGACTCTGACAATGTCATAGCTTAATATCCATACTCTGAGAGGCAATATCAGAAGATGATATCTGAACTAAATTATCCCCTTAATGGCTATAGTAATTAAGATTTTTTAAATAAAAAGAAATGAGATAAACATATATAAGAAGTAATAAATGAAGTCAGAACTTACTTTTTGTGACAACACCTTCTAGTCGGATGATGTTTGGGTGGTCAAACTGACCCATGATACTAGCTTCTCTTAGAAAATCTCTTCTTTGCCGATCCATGTGGCCACCTTTCAAAGTTTTGATGGCAACTGGAATCTCCCTTTTCCCTGGTGTCTTCAAACGCCCACTACAGACTTCTCCAAATTCTCCTTAAAATATGAACAAAAGCAGTTATTTGTTTAAACAGAATACTTATATTCCAGAAGGGATTGAGTTGTGACGCAGTACCAACTTTTTGTTTTTTAATGCAATGGCTCTCAAGTGTGTCATTTTTCACATAGAGAGCTCTTTCTTAAAAATTAAATTTGTAATGACAATATACTTGGTCAGCATCATTTATAATGAATAGCAGAATGCATTTTCATATGCTGTTCCACAGGAACTACCATTAAAGATCCCTGATCTGCTGAGAAATTATGAATAACCCAATAGGTGATGCTAATGTAATTCTATGCAAAAGCAATCACTGCATAATGTTTCCTGTTCCTGTTCTCAATACTGATATATGGGTCAAATATCTGCTCTATTCGGGGAATTCATCAGGCGTACATAGTTGAATTGATCCCACAGGCCATATGCCTTGGCTTCACTGCCATTAGAAATCAATGCTAGGGTCAATATATATATGAACAAATTGAAAAGACCATGCTAAACTCAACTATAATAAGTCATTATACAGGGTAACTTGTAAGTCACATGTTTGGAATACAGATATAGTAAGTTCAGCAGATAATGACTCTATTGGACAGATTAAATAATAGCCAAATACTTACCATGAAGTTATTACATATATATCCAGTGCTAGGGTGCTCTGAATTTCAAAGTATATAACTTGGTCTCTGTTCTCAGAAGTTTATAATCTAGTAGGAGATTCTTATAAACGTAAATGAAAAAACTTCAGAACGTAAGAACCAATCCCCGAACGTGCTGTATTAAATAAGAACAGTGAGAGCTGGAAGACTTCCCAGAAGAGGTGGAAGTTTTTCTGGACCTTGACTGATGGTTACCATTTGGAAATTCAAGAAAAGCAGCAACATTGCAGACAAGGGATATGAAGGGAGTGAGGGAAGTGAAGACAAAGATTCAAAGATCAGAAATAAGAAAAAGAATGATGTGGACATTGGCAGTAAGGATACAAGGCTAATTACTGTGGGAAAGGTCAGAGGCTTTCACAGTACAACACGATAAATTAGATAAACTTAAAATCCAAGACTTAATATATTTAGAGCCAATTACCTGCATTTACTTAAGAGCATGATGCTTGATCCTCAGTTCATCCTATATAATAAAAACATAATATGCAAATCGATTGAAAGGCAGAATGACAGGTCGCTATGACACATACTGACCACCAGGGGCAGACACTCAATGCAGGAGCTTCCCCCTGGTGGTCAGTGAGCTCCCATGGAGCAGCAAGCCTGGCTTCTGACTGGTAAGTGCAGCAGTGGTGGCAGGAGTGAGGTCTTCCTCTCTTCTGTCTCTTCTGCAGGCAAGGGTGGTAAGGAGTGAGGTGTCCTGACTGCAAGAGCCCTGGACTGTGAGAGGGATGTCTGAGAGGGATTATGCCTAAGTCAGCAAATGGACATACCCAGAGGGGTCCTGAACTGCGAGAGGGCGCAGGCTGGGCTGAGGGACCCTCCCACACTTCCCTGCCCCCAGGGCACAAATGTCATGCATCAGGCCTCTAGTTGATATATAAAGTGAAGATAATAAAACCTTCTATCTATACTAATAAAAAGGTAATATACTAATTAGAGTGGATGTCTTCCAGACTTCCATCTGGACGAAACCACAGTGGCTGCAAGGGCCTAGGGCCAGTGGTGGCATGGGAGAGGCACCATGGTGGGAGAGGAGGCTGTGCCAAAGCAGGAGCAGAGGCAGGGCCACTGCCACAGGAACAGTAGCAGAGGAGGTGGCACTGCTGCAGGAGCAGATGAGGAACCTCCAAGGCAGCAGGAGTCGGAGCAGAGTAGGGGCCACCACCATGACAGTGGTCCAGCCACCGCAGGAGCAGAAGCAGAGGAGGCAGTGCTGCCATGGGAGTGGGAATGGAGGTGGGGCCTCTGCCTTGGTGGGAGTGCGAGAGGGAGCAGAGGCGGGGCTGCCACTGCTCCTACTCCTGGTCCTGGTGCCATGCCTCCACGAGGCTGGACAGGATGCAACCTGCTGTACCTCAACCTCCCACAGCTCCTCCCATAGCCAACATGGCTCCAGATCGACCCCCACCCACTAGTGGGTGGGGGCTGGGGCCGGTACTAAGAAGTGAGGGCCTGCTAGCTGGCAGTGACAACAGCAGCAGGGTGATGGGGGCAGCACCTTCCCATTATCAGTTCATTCACCTCCCGCAGGGGGAGGCCGGACTGCTGCCATCAGTAGGACATCCCCTGAGGGCTCCCAGACTGTGAGAGTGGGCAGGCCAGGCTGAGGGACCCCCTGCAGTGCACAAATTTTTGTGTACCAGGCCTCTAGTATGTCTATAATGTCCCTTCCCTTAAGGATGTGGAAAAGATAAAAAGTGATAATGTATGTAAAAGTGCTTCACAACTATGAAGTACTACTATTCATGTACTTTAAGTTATACAAATCTTTGGAAGAGTGAAAGGAGTGCCTATCTTCAGTTGGTTTATTACCCTGCAGGTCTGGCCAATAGTTTTTTTAAAAATATATTTTATTGAATTTTTTACAGAGAGGGAGGGAGGGGGATAGAGAGTTAGAAACATCGATGAGAGAGAAACATCGATCGGCTGCCTCTTGCACACCTCCTATTGGGGATGTGCCCGCAACCAAGGTACATGCCCTTGACGGGAATCGAACCTGGGACTGTTTAGTCTGCAGGCTGACACTCTATCCACTGAGCCAGACTGGTTAGGGCTGGCCAATAGTTTTATGCAGTGTAAGTTGAAATTTGACTGTCTAACAAGTTAAACTTTTGTAGTACTATAGATTTTAATTATCCAAATTTTCTTTAGATCACTTCATTGCAGTCAACTAAATTTTGACTATACATGAAAATTAACTACCTTTTGGTGTAGATGCCTATATATATACTAGAGGCCCAGTGCACAAATGCACTCAGGGCGGGGGGGTCCCTCAGCGCAGTCTGTGCCCTCTCGCAGTCTGGAAACCCTCAGGGGATGTTCACCATAGGGATCAGGCCTAAGCCGGCAGTCAGACATCCCTCTGGCAGCCCGGGAGCCCTCAGGGGATGTCCACTTGCCAGTGGGGAGCAGGCCTAAGCTTCAGTTGGATCTCCTTAGCACTGCTGAGGAGGTGGAAGAGGCTTCCACCACCACTGCTGTGCTGGCAGTCATCAGCCTGGCTTGTGGCTGAGCAGAGCTCCCCCTGTGGGAGCGCAATGACCACCAGGGAGCATCTCCTGCATTGAGCGTCTGCCCCCTGGTGGTCAGTGTGTGTCATAGTGACCAGTCATTCCCAGTGGTTCTGCTGTTAGGGTCAATTTGCATATTACCCTTTTATTATATAGGATAGATATTAACCTCATCTGAGAATATGTTTTTTGATTTGAGAGAGAGAGAAGGGAGAGAAAGAGAGAGAAAGACCGATTGGCTGTCTCCCTAACATGCCTTGACTGGGGATCGATCCCGCAACCTAGCTATATGCCCCGAATGGATTATTGAACAGGCAACCTTTTTGGTTCACCCAATGGTTCAAGCCACCCAGCCATGGTGATGCTTATAATTTTTAAGTGAAAGAAAAACAAAACAAAACAAAAAACTAGGAAGGAAGCAGACCAAAGCTTTGCTTACTAAATTATGTATAAACACATCCATTAAAAACAGAAAGCAGTCTAATAAGAGAGTTTATTTTCTATATATTAAACAAATAAGCAAACAAAAAACACCGACTAGATAGAATGTGGTCTTTAACTTCAGTGTTTATGATTTTGCAAATTTTGTATCATTTAACATGAAAACCAGAATAATCTCTTTTTACTTATGGTAATTCCAATTGGTATGTTTACAGGAAAAGAAGCATAGCATTTGATTTTTTAAAAATCCTCACCTGAGGATATTTTTTATTGATTTTCTCAGGGAGAGGAGGGGTAGGGGGAGAAAGGAAGAGAGGAGAGAGAGAGAGAGAGAGAGAGAGAGAGAGAGAGAGAGAGAGAGAGAGAGAGAGAGAGAAAGAGAGAGAGAGAACATCAATGTATGAGAGAAAAATCAATCAGGTGCCTCCTGTCCATGGCCCAACCAGGAATCAAACCTGCAACCTTTTTAGTGTATGGGACTACGCTTAACCAACTGAGCCACTTGACCTATCTTTCAGCTTTATTTACAATAATCTTTTCAATTTTTAATAGATTTTTCTCTTGGATATAAAAAATGGCAATTGATAAAAATTTTCAACATTTTTCTATTAAGGCTCTGAACCTTGAGAGAAAAAAAAAAAGTGCACGTTGAAGTTAATGCCCAATGAATCCTGGTCTACTAAGATCCTTGACATTTCTTCTCAAATCACTCTAGTTTGTTGCAATACATACCTAGAACAAAACAAACGTTTTTCTTCTCTTTTTCTTTCATATTGCCTTAATAAATCTGTTAGTACATAGAAAGATTCAGTAGTGTTTAAAAATTCTTCACCTGTTAGGACCTCACAATCCAATTGATTTTCTATTAACATTTCATGGTAAGTCAAATAAAATGCTAGGTATAGTGAAATAAATAGAGAACTCTCTGTTGGTATTTTATCAAGACAGACAGAGTGGTAATTTTCTTTGCTTTCCTGTTGTCTGAAATTCATGTATCTTATTAGCACCAGGCAGGTGTTTTCTTTATGTAAAGCTTTTCATGATCAAGCTGTTATCACACTTATTTCAGTGACACTAAATCTGGTTGCCTCAATTAACGATCTGAGATGTCTGATGCATTCTTAAGGCAAAGTCCAAAAAATTCAATCACAGAATGTATTAAAACCCCTGTCCATGGTAGGCCTGGAAGTATCAGGCATATCAGGCAGAGAGGAAAAAATATTTTAGATTAAATGTATACTTCCAGATGGTACCAAAGACTGATCTATTATATGATTGTCTGCACTAAGAGAAGAATTATAAGAAATAATTCCTCAATAAGATCTGCTAACATTGATGTTTACTGGTTAGTTCATCATTAACTCATTAAATATAGGAATGTGGTTAACTACTTTTTATTTTATTTTCCAAGACCTTGTCACCATCATTCTTAATAAAAGTAAAGCACTTATACAGTGCTTATCACAAGCAAGGTCTAAAAACTAAATATATATTTTAATCTCAACAACAAATCTCTGGGGTGGGTACCATTACTATCTCCACTTTACGGATGAGGAAACTGAGGCACAGGAACGAAATAACTTGTCCACAGTGGTAGGGGCATCATAATTTGAACCTAGAGAGTCTGGATCCAGAGTCCTTGTCTATGACCACTATTCTCTGCTGTCTGAGATGTTTATCATTGTTAATATTTTCTTGTTTTGGTATGTTAAATTTCCAACTGGTAACAATGGTGTCTTTAAACCAGCTATTGTATAGCATTCAAGCACATCAATTGTACATGCACAGGGCATGGAATGATAAAACCATATATCAGACATTTTTCACTGTAAAATAAAAATGGAGACCTAGCTCAAATATGTTGTCTATTAGGTGGCCTGGAAAACAACAACAACAGTACAGTCTATCTAGTTTCAAGCGAGCAAAGAACATTATATCTGGGATCATTGATCTTCTGCCACTGACAGCCCACTCGCTGACTAACAACCCCGTGTATCTCCCTGGATGGTGGTAAACCTTTTTGGACAAGCAATTTTGTTGTATAATATGTAGAGTCATATTAAAATATCAACTAGTATTGGGTTTTCCACATAAAGCCTATACAATCGAACTAAAAGTGTGGGAGGATGGGGGCAGCGAGGGACCGCAGCCGTGGAGACCTGCCACACCACGATCCCCCGGAGGCTTCCCACGTTGCACTCCCCATGTTTGAAGGTTCTGCTTTTCCACCACTTCCAACCCCCTGAGAGTCACTGAAGCAAAGAGCCTCCCTCTTGATGGTTTTTCAAAAACATGCCTCCCAGGTGCAATGGGTGTTGCCTTTTCTTCACACTTGCTGCTTCCCTCCTGTGAGAATGCTGCCCGCAAGTTTCCTCCTCCCTCTCTTGTCTCCACCCTCCTTCGCCCTTCTCTGTGTGGATGGCTTCTTATTAGCAGTAAAGGCTCCGGTTTGAGGTCCCTCTTGCAGAAAACCCATGACTTAATCTCTCACTACCATCAGTACCCTCCAAATGGGAAAGAAAAAAATAGATGCTCTACAGTCAGAAGCTGACCTTGCTCACCTCCTGGACATCACATCCACCTTTGCAAGGTTACCCTGAGACCATGATGAGATGAGACGGAGCAAGGCCGCCGCGTAATTCTGCCTGAGCACAAAGGCAAGGTCACATGCCAAGGTACTAAACATCCCCTCCTCTCTTGGCTAAGATGAGTAACTGCGAGTTCTTTGCCAAACATAACCTCCTCCTTTTCGTGTCTCTTCCTCTAGGTAGGATTAATTAAGATACCAGATACTGTGGTTAAAGTCCTAAAATTAAGGCCCAGTATTACATGCTGCTTTCATACCTGGGGGACACTTGCACGGTCTCAAATGGCCTTACCACAGATTCTCCTGCTCCCCAGGTAAGATCCTCTAGCCAGACAACCCTCCTTATCAAAGTGATTGGATACATTTCTTCCTTCTCCCCCCGAGTAGTAGGTTTTACTTTCCTGCCTGCCTGTGGAATGATTCAAACAGGCCACTCACATCCTCCCAGGGCACAAGGGTGCCTCACCCTCTTGATACTATAAAGCTTGCCTTGCATAGCTTCTGGTTGTTCCCAAATGCAACCTGTGTGTGGCCCTGTGTGTGGCCCTGTGTGGCGTGTGGTGCCCTCGCCCTGAGCTGCAAGTATATGTAATTAATAAATATGTCAAGCTCATCTGTCTAATGTAGGTGCTGTGCTCTCCTCCATCTGATAACCCTACAATGAGAACCCTTCCTTTACCAACAGGTAAGGGGCAAGGAAATGAGGGGAAATGAAAACAGAGGCAATGAAAATAGATACATGATTACAGAATTGCCTCTGCTTTCTAATAGCATTTAATCTAGAGCAGTGGTTCTCAACCTGTGGGTCATGACCCCTTTGGTGGTTGAACGACCCTTTCACAGGGGTCGCCTAAGACCATGCTGCATATCGGATATTTACATTATGATTCATAACAGTAGCAGCATTATAGTTATGAATTAGCGATGAAAATAATTCTATGTTTGGGTCACAACATGAGGAACTGTATTTAAAGGGCCAGAAGGTTGAGAACCACTGATCTAGAGCAAACTCCTACTTCCTAGTCCCTCTCCCAAATCACCCAACCAAAGCCCAAATCCTACAACAGGTTTCATCTGACACACACGACCATTCCCCATTCTGTATGATATCCTGGCTGAACCCAACTTCTTAAACTATAGTGTGTTCCTGGGATCTTTGGCTTGGGAGTATGAGCATAACATACAGGGTGGGGCAAAAGTAGGTTTATAGTTATATCTACTTTCAAATACAATTATTAATAATAAATAAATAAATAATAATAAAAAATTGAAGCGAGTATGAGAAACAAAGTTTATTCTTATTTTATTAGAAGTAACCAAGTACAAAACAGGAATATTTTTTTTCTGAGACACTAAGTCCCTGAGCTAATAACCATGCGGTGAATGCATGATGAGAAAATGTTTTATCCAAACAGAGTTCATGACCTTTGTTTGTGAAGCACAGCTCTTCCTCCGAGGATCAAGGCTCAGCACAGGGGCCATGCAGAATTTTAGTAATTAATTTATGTGTGTCATGGGATGAGAAAAAAATTGAAAAACACTGAAGTCATGAAGGCATGGCCTTGACTATCTCTATTTTATGTTGTGCCTAATACATAAAACAAATCTTTAATATTTGTTGCATGAGTGAAATAAATGAATTTGGGGAAAAACCATCAACTCTAGACCCAAAATTGGGAAATCTTTGAGTACAGGTGTAGGTTGGAGAATTTTCCAATATGCTAACTTTTTAAAAATTTTCTTTCTTTATGAGCATAGTCTTTTTTTATTTATGAGCATAGTCTCATTTGCTTTCCTTTCATTCTGTACAGTTAAGAGATGCTTCAATATCTTCTGTATTCATTTCTTTTAAAATAACTTAACTATGTACAATCTATTTTCCTTCCTAAGTGTAGAGGCAACGAAGAAAGTATTTTTAAGTATCATGTAAAGTTAAAAAACAAGATACAGTAGAAAAACGTTTAACAGATTTTTAATTCAGTACTGGTGGGATCCATTTGTCTCTCAAGATATTAAGGAAAATTACATCATTATTAATGTTATCAGAAGGGTCACCCACCCAATTTTATTCACTCTCTGTCATTCAAGGATGAAACACCAGAGACCTTATGACTAATTCTGTCTGATTTTTTCTTGATGCATAGCATACCTTCTACAAATGAAAGAGAACAATGTTTTTTTTAGAGAACTTACAATCTCACATCTTTTGAAATGATATTTGAATGCTTCTGATTCAACTTCACAAAAGCTTTAACATGATGCAGCATTTCTCACGTTTAACAAGGCTTTTCAGTAGGAGGATTAGACTAAGAGCTAAAAGAGGAGAGGTTCTTAGAGGTTAGGGCTTCTATTTCTAGCTTCATTACTATTTTGTTTTGTGGCATTGGAGGAAGTCACAGTACGCTTCCCTGCTTTAGTATCATTGTGGGTGAGTTAAATACTGTACCTACCACCCATCTATTTCTTAAGAGATAAAGATTAACGAGCCCACGCCATCTTGAAGGGGAGAGCAGCTTCTTCTAGGAACTCATTAGCACCACTACCCAGACTGGCTTTGGACACTGCCTGCGACCCTGCAGCCTCTCCAGCCAAAATCCTGCTGCCCCACCTGCAGACCTGCAGACCTTAGGACATCCACCTCCAAGGGTGCACAGCTCCTGCAGCAGTATGTGGGACTTCCCTCTCTTTAGCTACTGACTTCCAGACACCTCAAATGTGCCTTCCCAGTGTGCAGGCTTTGTGAGCCTATCGCCCCACAGGCTGATCTTGGGTGCTACTGTGAGCCCCTGCTGGGTGCACTCTTATTCAAACAAGGTGCACAGCCCTGGCAGTAGAAAATTTGAATTCCCCCCTCTGGCTGCCTGATCACAGATACCATGGTTGCGTGGCTTCAGCATAAGGGCCCCTCTCAATGTGTGCCCATGCCACCCTGGCTAAGGGCCCCCAGTGTCTCTGTGAGCTGCCACTGAGTACGTGCAAATCCAACCAAGGATGCAAGGCCCTGGCAGCAGAAGCTCGGACTTCCCCCTCTTTGGCTGCTGATTTCCAATCATTGTAGTCATACCAATCCAGCGCACAAGCCCCTGAGCCCACTGCCCTGTCAGGTGGCCCCTGGGTGCTACTCTGAACTGTCACAAGGCACAATCCTGGCTGCTAGCATCCAGTGTCTGCAGTAGCACCACTCCAGTGTATGGGCCCCACGAGATCACTGCCCCAACATACAGCTCCTGGGCCCCTTTGTGAGCTGCCACTGGGCATGTGCTTCTTCAACCAAGGGCGCATGGCTCCCTCAGCAGAAACTGGGACATCCCCCTCCTCACTACCTACCTCTGGACAGCTTGGTGAGTTACTGAGGACTTGCCTCCCTGGACAAAATCATATTGCTTCAGCCACAGTCTCTGAGATTCCCATATCTCCAGCTGCTGGATTCTGAACCCCCTCATGATTCAGAGAGGGAATTCATTTTAGCCACAGTCCCACTACTTCAACTACAGACTATGAGACACCCGCTCCCCACTGTCATGGGCTCTGGGGCCCTCATAGTGAGTTGCAGAGTGATGCTAATCCAGCAAGAGTCACACCACACTGGACAAAGTCACTGTAACTGAAACTCAGGCCCCAAGACTCCTTCCTCCCAGGCCATGGACTCTGGGAACTTACACTGAGCACATACAACATTTTCTGCCAGACAACGTTTTCCACCAGAGACAGAATCACGATCACATCCAAAACAGCTTGCACAACAAAGCCAGGGGTGAGTCACATTGTCAATCTGAGACAAGACTTCATCATGAATAAGAAACTAACATTCAAGATCCAGCTACATCAAGAGAACCCAAATAGCTCAAGTTGGGAGCTCCATTAGATAACCAAGCCCAGGCAACCTGAAAGATTGCACCAGTAGTACAACCCCCAAAAGAACCTGGGTAGCAATGCAGTTGGGTCTAGGACACAGAAACAATTAAAACAGTACAGAAAAAAAGGAGAGACAAAAACAAATAAACAAACAAACAAACAAAAAACAAGAATCCCCAAATGAAACAAAAAGAGGAATCAACAGAAAGGAAATTAAATGAAATGGAGGCAAGTAACATGTCAGAGAAAGAGTTCAGAGTAATGGTTATAAGGATGCTCAAATAGCTGAATGACAAATACACACAACTCAATGAGAATTACAAGGAGCTGAATGACAATGTCACCAACATGGAACGGAATCAAGAGGAAATGAAGAATGACATAGCTGCAATAAAGAGCACAATGGAAGGTTTAAGCAGTAAACTAGAAGAGGCTGAGGACTTCATCAGCAAATTAGAAGACAAGGTAGGAAAAAACACACAATCACAGCAGCAACTGGAAAGAAAACTTAATAAGGAGGAGAGCCTAA
Organism: Murina feae; assembly: GCA_004026665.1. Taxonomy (NCBI): domain Eukaryota; kingdom Metazoa; phylum Chordata; class Mammalia; order Chiroptera; family Vespertilionidae; genus Murina; species Murina feae. Next base: position 16,552 of record PVJC01022089.1, on the reverse strand, counting down.
GGGAGCTTTGGGACAACACAAAATGAAACAATATTTGCAAAATAGGGTTACCAGAAGGAGAGGAAGAGAAGCAATGAATAGAAAACATGTTTGAAAAAATAATGACAAAAAAATTCCTTGATGTTGGCAACAAAAAAACTACACAAGTCCAAAAAGCACATAGAGTCCCAAACAAGATGAACCCCAAAAGACCAATAACAAGACATCATAATTAAATTAGCAAACATCAACAACCAAGTTAGAATCTTAAAGGCTGCCAGAGAGAGACAGAAAGTTACCTACAAGGGAATCCCCATTAGAATATCAACTGATTTCTCAACACAAACACACCAAGCCATAAGGGAATGGGATGAAATATATAAAGTGATGCAAAGCAAGGGACTGAATCCAAGAATGCTATACCCAGCAAGGCTATCATTCAAATATGAAGGTGGAATCAGGAGCTTCACAGACAAAAAAGGGCTAAGAGAGTTTATTACCACCAAGCCAGCAATTCAAGAAATGCTAATGGGACAGCTATAAAAAGAAGAAATAGAAAGGCAAGAAGGAACACAAATAATAAAGAATAAAAATGGTGACAAACAAGTACTTATCAATAATAACCTTAAATGTAAATAGATTAAATGCTCCTATCAAAAGATTTAGGGTAGCTGAATGGATAAGAAAACATGACCCATATATTTTTTGTCTGCAAGAGACCACCTCAGAACAAAGGATTCACCCAGACTGATAGTGAAAGGATGGAAAAAAATTTTCAGACACATGGAAATGAGAAAGAAGCTGGAGTTACAATACTTATATCTGACAAACTAGACCTCAAAGTAAAGGCAATAACAAGAGGTAAGGAAGGCCACTTCATAATACTAAAAGGAGCAATTCAGCAAGACGATATAATTCTGGTAAGCATATATGCACTCAATATAGGAGCCTCCAAATACATAAAACAACTTCTAAAAGATATCAACGGAGAGAGCAACAGCAATACAGTCATAGTAGGAGACTTTAATACCCCACTAACACCACTGGACATATACTCTAGACAAAAAATCAGCAAATAAACAGCAATCCTAAATGATTCACTAGATCAGATGTACTTAATTGACATCTTCAGAACATTTCACCCAAAAGCTACAGAATATATATTCTTCTCATATGCACACGGGACATTTTCAAAGATAGACCACATATTAGGACACGGGCAAAATCTCTTCAAATTTGAGAATATAGAAATCATATCAAGCATCTTCTCAGATCACAATGGCATAAAATAATAAATCAACTACAATAAAAAAAAATCAAACACCTGGAGGCTAAATAGCACGCTGTTAAACAATGATTGGTTTACCAAAGAGATCATAAAAGAAATAAAAAGCATCCTGGAAACAAATGACAATGAAAACACAACAGTCCAAATCTGTGGGACACAATGAAAGCAGTCCTGAGAGGGAAGTTCATAGCTCTACAGGCCTATCTCAAAAAACAAGAAAAAATGGTAATAAATTGTCTAACCTTGCAACTTAAAGAAGTCGAAAAAGAGCAACAAGAAAAACCCACAGTAACCAGAAGGAAGGAAATAACAAAGATCAGAGCAGAAATAAATAACATAGAGCCAAAAAATAATATAAAAGATCAATGAAACCAAGAGCTGGCTCTTGGAAAGGATAAACAAGATTGATTTACCTCTGGCCAAGCTTACCGAACACAAAGAGAGAGGACCCAAATAAACAAAATCAGAAATGAAAGAGGTAAAGTAACAACTGACCTCACAGATATACAAAGCATTGTAAAAAAATACTACAAACATCTCTACTCCAACAAACTGGACAACCTCGATGAAATGGACATATTCCTAGAAAAATACAATCTTCAAAAACTCAATCAGGAAGAATAAGAAAACCTGAATAGGCCAATAACTACTGATGAAATTGAAACAGTAATCAAAAAGCTTTCAGCAAACAAAAAACCTGGTCTGGAAGGCTTTACAGGGGAGATTTACCAAACATTCAAAGAATTAAAACCAATTCTTCTCTGACTGTTCCAAATAATTCAAGAGGAAGGCACACTTCCAAGTTCTTTCTATGAAGCCAGCATTACCCTAATCCCAAAGCCAGTTAAGACGCTACAAAGAAAGAGAATTACAGGCCAATATCCCTGATGAACATGGATGCTAAAATCCTCAACAAAATTCTAGCAAATCAGATCCACCATTACATTAGAAAGATCATACACCATACCCAAGTGGGATTTATTCCAGAGATGCAAGCCTGGTATAATACCCCCAAATCAATAAACATAATACATCATATAAATAAATCCAGAGATAAAAATCACAAAATCACATCAATTGATACAGAAAAGGCATTTGATAAAATTCAACACTCTTTTCTAATAAAAACTCTCAGCAAAGTGGGAATAGAGGGATCATACCTCAACTTAATAAAGGCCTTATATGACAAACCTACAGCGAACATCGTACTCAATGGGCAAAAACTAAAATCATTTCCCATAAGAACAGGAACAAGAGAGGGATGCCCACTCCTGTTCGAATAGTATTGGAAGTGCTAGCCATAGTGATCAGACAAGAAGCAGAAATAAAAGGCATCCAAATTGGAAAAGAAGTTGTCATTATTTGCAAATGACATGATATTATACATAAAAAACCCTAAAGACTCCATCAAAAAACTACTAGAATTAATAAATGAATTCAGCAATGTAGCAGGATACAAAATTAACACTCAGAAATCTTTGTCTTTCTTATACACCAATAATGAACTCACAGAAAAAGAAACTGAAAAAAACAATCCCATTTACCATTGCAACAAAAATTAAAATTTAACCAAGGAGGTAAAGGACCTGTACTCAGAAAATTATAGGACACTGAAAAAAGAGATGGGGCCCTAGCTGGTTTGGCTCAGTAGATAGAGCATTGGCCTGTGGACTCAAGGGTCTCAGGTTTGATTCCAGTCAAGGGCATGTACCTTGGGTGCAGGCACATCCCCGGTTGGAAGTGTGCAGGAGGAAGCTGGTTGATGTTTCTCTCTCATCAATGTTTCTAACTCTCTATCCCTTTCCCTTCCTCTCTGTAAAAAATCAATAAAATATAAAAAAAGAGATAGGGGACGACATAAACAAATGGAAGAATATACCATGTTCATGAACTGGTAGAATCTACATCATTAAAATTTCCAATACTACCCAAAGCAATCTATAGATTCAATGCAATCCCCATTAAAATACCAACAGCATATTTCACAGACATAGAACAAACTCTCCAAAAATTCATCTGGAATAATAATAATAAAAAAGACCCTGAATAGCTGCAGCAATCTTAAGAAAGAAGAACAAAGTAGGAGGGATCACAATACCAGATATCAGGCTGTATTACAAAGCCACTGTTCTTCAAACAGCTTGGTACTGGCACAAGAACAGACGTATAGATCAATGGAATAGAATAGAGAACCCAGAAATTGACCCAAACCACTATGCCCAATTAATATTCGATAAAGGAGGCAAAAGCATACAATGGAGTCAAGGCAGTCTCTTCAATAAACGGTGTTGGAAAAATTTGACAGAAACATGTAAAAAAAAAAGGAAAAGAAATTAGACCATCAATTTATACCATACACAAAAATAAACTCAAAATGGATAAAGGATTTAAACATAAGATGGGAAACAATAAAAATCTTAGGAGGAATTCACAGGCAGCAAAATAGCAGACATATACCCAAGTAATATCTTCACCGATACAGATCCTAGGGCAATAGAAACTAAGAAGAACATAAACAAATGGGACTACATCAAAATAAAAAGCTTCTGCACAGCAAAAGAAACCATCAACAAAACAACAAGAAAGCCCACTGCATGGGAGAACATATTTCCCAATGTTATCACCGATAAGTGTTTAATCTCCAACATTTACAGGGAACTCATACAACATAACAAAAGGAAGATAAACACCCAATCAAAAAATGGACAACAGACCTAAATAGATACTTTTCAAAAGAGGACATACTAGTAAGGAAGGCCAAGAGACACATGAAAATATGCTGAAAGTCACTAATCATCAGAGAGAGGCAAATGAAACAACAATGAGATACCATCTCACACCTGTGAGAATGGCTAGCATCAACAAATCAACAAAGGACAAGTACTGGAGAGGATGTGGAGAAAAAGGAACCCTCATGCACTGCTGGTGGGAATGCAGACTGGTGCAGCCACTGTGAAGAACAGTATGGAGTTTCCTCAAAAAACTAAAAATGGAACTCCCATTTGAACCAGTGATCCCACTTCTAGGAATATATCCCAAGAAATCAGAAACACCAATCAGAAAGGATATATGCACCCATATGTTCATAACAGCACACTTTACAATAGCTAAGATTTGGGAACAGTGTAAAAATGCCCATTAGCAGATGAGTTCATTAAAAAACTGTGGTACATCTACACAATGGAATACTATGCTGCTATAAAAAGGAAGGATCTCCTACCACTTACAACAGCATGGATGGACCTGGAGAGAATTATGCTAAGAGAAATAAGTCAGTCAGAGAAAGATAAATATCACATGATCTCACTTATTTGTGGAATATAATGAACAACATAAACTGGTAAACAAAAATCAATCCAGAGACAGAGGAACATTGATCAGATGCTCAAACCTCAGAGGGAAGGTAGTAGAGAGTGGGGGTAAGGGGGAGATCAACCAAAGAACTTGTATGCATGTGTATAAGCATAAGTAATGGACATGGACACCAGGGGTGAGGGCATGAATGGGGGGGCAATAGGGGGATAAGGACACATAGGTTATACCTTAATAAATAATAAAAAGGAGATAAAGATTAATCTACTCTAATAAAAGTGTAATATTGAAATTGACCATTTCTACAGGACACCTAAGCCACGTCTACCAGCCAATCAGAGTGGCTGTATTCAAATTAACTCAGCCAAGATGGAGGCCGGTGGTGCAACTGCAGAGGCGGATGCAGTGTAGGCAGCAGGGTGAACAGGACATGCCAGGCCAGGGTGTGTGGGGTGGGCGGGGCACAATGGGCAGGTGTCGGGCTGCAGGTTGGGCAGGTACAGGCCGAGCTGAGGGACCCCCCGAGTGCACAATATATTGTGCACCGGGATCCCAGTGTATATATATTTGTAAAGCTTTTTGAGTCTTATAAAAGTTTCATGTAACCACGCAACCACTGAGTCATTAAAAAATATATTGATACCACAGATCACATATTAAATATGTAATTTACCCTTCATTTCTAGGTTATCAAAGTCTAGGCTAGGAAGCAGGATTTCTTTAAGACCTGAGAATGAGTTAACATCTTTATCAAAAGATGGGTAAAGGGGAGAGAAACCAAGATGGTGACATAGGTGAACACCGGAATTGCTGCTGGGCACAACAATTATAAAATCACAATAAAAAGAAAAAACAGACAACACCCAGACCTACAGGAAGGCTGGCTGAGTGGAAATTCTACAACTAGAAGAAGACTGAGACTCAGAGGAGGTGCAGAAATAAAGTGCAGAGGTACGGAGGCGCGCGCGAAGGGGCTCACGGAAAGGCTCGCAGAAACGGCAGCTCACGGGTCGCGGAAACAGCTCGCGGAAAGGACTGGTAGCATTTTGTACCGGAGGGAAGCACAAGCTCACAACGGCTCTGAACTCCAGTTCCAGATGAGTTGCGGGGAACTCAGAATCTTACGGGGAGGAGCTGGACTGTCTAGCACCATCTGGGCGCCGGGAGGAACTCCAGAGCAGCTCGAGACCCGGTGCCTCTTAGGGCAGGGCTGGGAAGCAGCCATAGCTGGTTGCTCTGCCCTGTAGACTTCCCGAGATCCCACCCCACCCTGGCTGCGTGCAGAGGCTTTTGCATATAAAAGGCTGGGAAGCCCCAGGCGGAAGCTAAGACAGCATCTCCTTGGAGATATAAGAGTCAGTGTACTCGGATAAGGGACACACTCAGGAGGTAGACTTAGTGGGCACCAAAGCCCCTCTGAAGCGAGTCTTGCCCCATAAGGGTGTCTCCAGTATAGAAGTTTTCCCACCATAGACACAGCTGATTAAAGTCACCCTGTCAATGAAGGAGGAAGCAGCCAAAATGTGGAGACAAAGAAACAGGGCACAAATGACAGAAATGGAGAAAAGCAAACGACTGGATATAGAGTTCAAAACCACGGTTATAAGGCTTTTCAAGAATATTGTAGAGACTGTCGATAAATTTAGTGAGACCCTAGAGCATATGCAAAAGGACCAGCTAGAAATTAAGCATACACTGACTGAAATAAAGAAGAATATACAGAGATCCAACAGCAGATGAGAGGATCGCAAGAATCAAGTCAAAGACAAGAAATATGAAGAAGCAAAAACCACCCAGCCAGAAAAGCCAAAATAAAAAAGAATCCAAAAGTATGAATATAGTGTAAGGAGTCTCTGGGACAACTTCAAGCGTATCAACATCAGAATTATAGGGGTGCCAGAAGAAAAGAGAGAGCAAGATATAGAAAACATATTTGAAGAAATAATGACAGAAAATTTCCCCCACCTGGTGAAAGAAATGGACTTGCAAGTCCAGGAAGCACAGAGAATGCCAAACAAAAGGAACCCAAAGAGGACCACACCAAGACACATCATAATTAAAATGCCAAGGGCAAAAGACAAGGAGAAAAATCTTAAAAGCAGCAAGACAAAAGCAGTTACTTACCTACAAGGGGGTACCCATACGACTGTCAGCTGATTTCTCAACAGAAACATTGTAGGCCAGAAGGGAATGGCAAGAAATATTCAAAACGATGACTAGCAAGAATCTACAACCAAGATTACTTTACCCAGCAAGGCTATCATTCAGAATTGAAGGACAGACAAAGAGCTTCACAGACAAGAAGAAGCTAAAGGAGTTCATCACCACCCAACCAGTATTATATGAAATGCTGAAAGGTATTCTTTGAGAATAGGAAGAAGAAGAAAAAGTAAAGATAAACATTATGAACAACAAATACATATCTATCAACAAGTGAATCTAAAAAACAAGTGAATAAAAAAAAGTCTGATGAACAGAATAAACTGGTGAATAGAATAGAATCAGGGGCATAGAAAGGTAGTGGAATGACAATTCACAGGGATATAGGGGCTTGGGGGTGTGGGAAGAGACTGGACAAAAATTGTACACCTATGGATGAGGACAGTGGTGGGGGGATAAGGGCAGTGGATGGGGTGGGAACTGGGAGGAGGGGAGATATGGGGGGAAAAAAGAGAAACAACTGTAATAAAATGAACAATAAAGATTTATTTAAAAAAAAAAGATGGGTAAAGGTTTCTTCAGTTAGTGAGCTAAGTAACATATTGTTCATTCACACCCCTTCCCCCCCATACCATATTACAAATATTAAATAGCCTCTTCTTTTTCAGCAAGTATTCACTCTCTTTTGTTAAAACACGTTTTCCAATACAACATTGTCCTCAAGGAAGTTAAAATATCCTCTACGTGTTATTTCATAAAGTCCAGCATATTACTTATTGAATACTCTTATTTGTAGCATTTTGATTTTTCAAATTCACTGGTACTTGTTCCTCTAGGATACTTTTAAATTCAGTGTCTCAGCCCCTACCAGATAGCCTCTCAGATCACCTGCTTTCTTGCCTCAGGGCATAGTGAAAGAGCTCTTCTTTAGATTAAAAATATTTACATTTCAAAATCCTCTTGATGCTCTGTCAAAATCAATTCTCTGCCATCAGGGGAATCACATTAGAAATGAAATCTAATTAAAAAAAATCTTTCTGACCCAGAAAAACTTACTCAATGTCTTTGCATCTCAGTTTCCTTGCCTATAAACTTAATTCTCGGTTTTGCAGTTACAGGAGGAAAAGTACCTAGCCCTGCTTCTGATAACTCCTATTACTGTTAGTGGAATGTCCACTTGCTCTTTGGCCGACACCCCCCCACACACCCCATCACACCCTGCAAAATACTCCTAGGACCAGTTCAACCATCTGCCAATCTCTCCTCCCCAAGTAGGCCGTTGAGCATTCAGTGCTGGATAGTAGTGCTACTAGCAACGTATGGTTCATTCCTCAGTGACATCCCCTTTCAGTATACATACTATCTCAGGGTAATGTCTTCCACTACCACCAACTACTTCAGTGTCTTTAAACCATTAAGTTCCAAATCTACACTTGTAGTTCAAACTTCTCTCTTGCATTCTAGGCTTATCATCACCTTCTGTGTTAATCAGCTTGGGGTGCTGTGAAAAAATACCATGGATGGGGTGGCTTAAACAATAGGATTTTAATTTCTCCCAGTTCTGAAGGTGCCAGCTGGTTCAGTTCCTGGTCGGAGCCCTCTTCCTGGCTTGCAGACAGCACTTCTCCCTGTGTCCTCGCATGTCGAGGCCATGGCGGGGAGAGGTGAGGGAAAGGGAGAGAGAGGTGGTCCCTCTTCCCCTACATATAAAGCCACCCATCCTATCAGGTTAGGTAGGACCCACCCTTATGGTTTCATTTAACCTTAATTGAAACCTGGAGGCCTTATTTCCAAATACAATCCCATTGGGGGTTAAGGCTGTACCATGTGAATTTGGTGGGGAGGAGCACAATTCAGTCCTTCTCATCTCTTAAAACTGACTTTCCCATCTCTGTTCCTTAGTTTATTTAGCAGCTTTAAATGGTTGAATATTGATTCTCCAAAGGTGTCCACATTCTAGAGCACAAAATATGCAAATACGTTATATTATACAGGCATATATAGGTGATGTTGCAGGTTCAATTCCTTACTGTAATAAAGCAAGTATCACAATAAAGCAGGTTGTCATCTTGCCTTCAGTTTGCAAGAAGCACACCTGTGAAGTGCAATAAAGTGAAAGCAATAAAGTGAGGTGTGCCTGTGAATGAAAGGACTTCCCAGCTGTACTGAGTTAATGATCTTGACATGTGAGTGTCCTGGTGGGCCCTATGCAATCATAAGAGGGTTCTTTGAAAGAAAGGCATGAGGGACAGAGAAGGCCACGGGATGATGGAAACACAGGCAGGAGAGAGAGATTTGAAGATGCCATGCTGCCGCCTTTGAATATGGAGAAGGCGACATGAGCCCAGGAATGCTGGCAGCCTTTAGAAGCCGGAAGAACTAAGGAAAGAGAATCTTCCCTAAAGTGAGGGGATGGATCAGTACTGTCCACACCCTGACTCTAATACACTGAGCCCGAGTTTGGATCCCTGACTTCCCGAGCTGTAAAAACAATTATTTAGTTGTCTGTGTGTGTTTGTAAGCCACTAATTTGTGACAGTGCACAATGACTCTTAACACGGGGCTTGGGACAGAGTGAGTTTTCAAAGGTCAGCTTCCGTTTTAGGCTGGGTAATTCCCTCTCTCCCTTTAAACATAATTTCTTATTAATCTCCAATGTGACCCTTTTACATTTTCTATGAAGATCACTTCTCATGTTAGTTGAGAGTTACTGTTCATTTATTTCTCCCACCACATTGTGGAAAATTTGAGCACAGGGATTTTACATTAGTTTCAATCCCCAGTGTCTATCACAGTGAGCACCATGGGTAACTAACGTTTACTGAATGCCTGACTGTGCAGAATTCCTTGTGATAGACAGCTTTCATCAGCATTTAACTCTCTGTGAAAACATCCAGTAAACATTTTCAAAGTGTTATTTGGGAGGGCAACCATGGAAGAATATCATTTACCCAGTATGTGTGAATTCCTGCAGTAGCACAAATAAAACATTTTGGAATTCAGTGAGGCAATACAAATGATCAGTATTCGAAGAGGAGGGCTTGTGTTTAGACAAGCATGGCTAAGAGAAGCTTAGTGGACTGTCAGCTGTAGTGGTCAAAATGTTTTTAAAAATGAAAGAAAAAGCATCTTTCCCAAAAACACATAGATAATTGCTTTGGTGAAAAAAAAAGGAGGGTCCTGAATTACTATTAAAATGATAGTATCTGAGTCTTTAATAGCAATAAAAACTTTGCATAACTTTAATATGCTAAAGGTTTATAAATAAAATTATAATATTAGATCATTTTATCTTAAAGAAAATATACACAGAAAATCACTAACACCTCTTTAAATTAAACCATAATTCAGAACTGTAGACATTTTAATTTCATTTCATATATTCTCAAGAGATAATAAGCAGATGTTCTAATAAAATAAACATTAAAAGTTTGCTTTCATATTAAAGTGCTATTTTCATTAATGTAAATATTATTTTAGGGAAAATTTTATTCAGTTAATTTTGTCTTTCAGAAGACATTCATATTTTATCTTTTAAAAATTATGCTTCATTATTTTATTAATCAAAAAGATTAACTTGTTTTTAACAATTTACTTGCTTTTCACTGAGTCCTAGATTGCAATATAAGCCACTATTACATGTAGTCCTAGGAAGAAAATACCTCTGCCAATGAAACTGTGAATGCTATCAATTATAAAAAAGCAACCTAAATTCAGTGATATTAAAATAATAAAAATTGTTAGAGCAAAACTTGAAAGTAGAAAATAAACCACCCATAGGCTGAATAACTGAACTATAATCTCATTTAGTACAAATCTCTCCAACCTATTTCCTAAGCATAAAGTTTATATTTTTATTAATAAAGTTGTAATCATACTGTATAGTATTTTTCTATATGTAATTAAAATCCTTTTATATTCACTTGCTATTAAGGCATATACAGTTTCCATGCTATGTCATATAATATACTTTATTTTAATAAATCTCTTTTCACTTATTTATTTTTTTATTTTTTATTGATTTTTTTAGAGAGAGGAAGGGAGAGGGAAAGAGAAGAACATCCATTGGCTGCCTCCTGCATGCTCTCTCCAGGGGATGAAGCCCATAATCTGGGCATGTGTTCTGACCCGGAATCCAATCTGTGCCCTCACGGTGCTTGGGACTATGCCCAACCACTGAGCCACACAGCCAGGGCTAACCAATCCCCTTTTATTTTTATTTTTTAAAAATATTTTTTTTGTTGATTTCAGAGAGGAAGGGAGAGGAGAACAAGACAGAAACATCAATGATGAGAGAGAATCATTGATTGGTTGCCTCCTGCAAGCACCCTACTGGGGAATTGGGCCAGCAACCCAGGCATGTGTCCTGCTGGGGAACTGAGCCCTGACCACGGGATTCATAAGTTGCTGCTCAACGCCTGAGCCACAATGGCTGGGCAGCAAATCCCCCTTTAAAGAACTTTGAAATCAATCCCATTTTTTTCTATTATTTTTTTAAAAAAGCTTTTGCTTTTTAAAAAATCAAATGTCATATGATTATTGCTATAAGCATTATAGAGCAACATTTTTGCAACTTAAAATTTGTTATGATTTCACTCCATTGCACTAGCTGAACAACAAGCACTTACAATACCCTCATTGAAAGAAAGATGAAGGAACCAAACAATTTTTGTTTGATGATAACAGAACTTAAAAATGAGCCCACTGCATATTTATTGAATCTAAAATACAAGAAAAACAAACATTTTTTTCAGCTCATACTTTCATTTTGAGAGTAAAATTTTAATATTCCTTGAAAGAGTGTGTAAAATTGGATTTACCTGTTTTTTTGATTTATGTGCTTGGTGAAACTTGTCAAAAGACCCCTCAAAATTTGGATCTGAAATTTTTTTGTAGGAAAAAATTATTAAATTCTAATATAGTTTATGTAATGAATACAGGACAACTTAGGTTCTTAGTCTACCTGAGTTTTTATAATACACAATTTCTAGACACTTTTCTCTTTTTTTCAGTTTTTACATTTATGGTCATAAAGTTGTTTATAATATTTTCCTATTAATATTTAAATATTTATTTTATAAGTAGTCATATCTTTTCTTTGCTTATCTGCAATATTGTTTACTCATAACTTATATTTTTCTTATTTTGTCAAAGTTACATAATTTTATTAATATTTAAGAAAAACAATCTACTGAATGGGAGAAGATATTCATGAGTAATATATCTGATAAGGGGTAAATATCAAACATATATAAAGAACTCATACAATTTAACATTAAAAACCCCCAAACAACCCAATTTAAAAATAGGCAAAGGATCTGAATGGACATTTCTCCCAAGAAAACATACAGATAGGCAACAGACATATGAAAAGATGCTCAACATCACTAATCATCAGGGGGTGGAAAGAGATTAACCATATATTTTATATCCATATATGCATTACTTATGGACACAGTTGATATGGTGGTGCAGGCCAGGGGTGGGGCAGGAACCAGTTGAAGGGGGGCAATGGAGGGGAAAAGGGGGACATCTGTAATACTCTTAACAATAAAGATTGAAATAAATGAATAAATAAATAAATAAATTTCAGACTATATTATTTTCAGCATCTCAAAGTGTCCATCTATGAAATATTACTCAGCCATAAAAAACGAGGAAATCTTACCATTTGGGTCAACCAGGATGGACCCTGAGGCTTTATGCTAAGTGAAATAAGTCAGATGGAGAAAGACAAATACTGTATGATCCCACTTATATATGGAATCTAAAAAACAAACAAACACTCTACTGAACTCATAGAAAAATAGATCAGATTTGTGGTTATCAGAGGAGAGTAGGGTCGGGGGGGGGGAGGAAATTGGAGAAAGGTGGGCAAGAAGTACAAATTTCCAGTTATAACATAAAAAAGTAACAGGGATATGATGTCTAACATGATGACTATAGTTAACACTGCTATATGTCATATAGGAAAGTTGTTAAGACAGTAGATACTAAGAATTTTTATCACAAAGAGAAATTATTTTTCCTTTTCTTTATACTGTATCTATATGGGATGAAGGATGTTAACTAAACCTATTGGGGTAATCATTTCACAATGCAAACAAATCAAACCATCATGCTGTAAACCTTAAACCTATACAATGATGTATGTTACTTTTTTTCTCAATAAAACTGGAAAAAAATTAGTCACGAATAGCAGCAGTAGCCACACAAGAATAAATGGCACTATTTATCCTGTCTAAAGAAAATAATTGTACTACCTGAGCTTTGCAAGAGTAGATGCTAAAACCACATAAACAACATGTAGTCTTATTTATTAGATTAACACCTCAAGAAATGGTTGACAGCTGCAGTCATATCATAAGTTTCAAGTACTGTCTAATTTTAGCTACACTGTATTGTATTTTGAAATCAAAAGAGTTACAGAAAAAGAACACAGAATTAAAAAACTCAATAGACCAATGTAAGGTAGCAATAAAGAGAAATGCATTTGTAATAATGTGAATATATATCATATAATTCTTTGTGATTGAGATTAATAAATAAGATTGTCAAGAACATTTAAAAAGCATTTTGTGCAGGCATATAAGACCACAAGCAAAGCAGGGAGAGATGCTAAATACTTTTTGTTGTCTTTTTTTTTTTTTTTTTTTTAAATAATTGAAGGTCAGATAATTGCTTTGGGCTCACTGCACAGAAAGTTATGAATCAAGAAAAATATGACAGTGTTCATGTTAGTGGAAAAAATAAAAGCTACATGCCAGTTGCCATGGATGCTATGTTTCTTTTTTTATTAGAAAAGAACAACAGTAAAAAAAAAATTACAACTAAACAGTAAAAGATATTGCATTTAGTCCACAAATACAGAGAAATTTTTACTTGAGAAATTATAAAACTGGTATTTCCACACACTGATACTTTGAGATAAAAACAGATCAGACTATTTCTTGAACCAGCCCTTGCTTTTGTTTTACTTCAAATTAAGCACAGCATGTTCTTTAAATAAAATATTTTGAGTAATGTGGATTATTAATTGGTTGTTAATGTTAAGTGTTTAAAGTTTATCTAGGAAGATACATAGGAAACAACTCTTGTAGTTTTATTTCATGCTGTGAAAAATGACATGGAAAGGGTTTGGAGCTAAAAATAAGAGAGTCAGAAACCAATATACAGGGGGTGCCCCCCAAAATGTATACACACACTTTGAATAATTATAAAGATAATCTTTATTAAAATACATTTCATTGTCAAAATTGAGCTATCAGCTATTGAAGTTTTTTTCAATACATTGTGTATACATTTTTTGGGACATCCTATACACTGGAAGATATTAGAAGAGTATATGCATTTTCGAGTATCTCATTTTGTAGACGTTTTGGTAAAGATGGTAGCATAAACATGTGCTTACCTCCTTTCCTTCTCTGAGGCCTCTCTAATCAATTAAAAGGAAAACATTAAGTGTAAATCCTTAAAGACAAAGGACAAGAGATGAGACTGCACTGGATGAGCGTTTAGCACATTTTAAAGGTAGAAGGTGACTGGGGAGTATTAATGGGTGTAACTGGGCATAAAGAGGGAGAAAGAGGCTGCATTTATTGAAAGGAGAGAAATTCACAAGATGAAGCCGTAGATGAACTCCTGGTCTAGATGCAAATGTTATAATGAAGACAGAAGTGAGACATGGGCTCCTAAAAGAGCAAGGGGAGAGTTTGAAAGTTTTACAAGGAAGAGCTGACTACTAATTCCTATAAAATATCAGAAGATTCTCGTCTAGAAAGAAAAATTAATATCCTCAGGGAAAATACAAACCCCATATTGAGATTTGAATATCTCCAATAAACACCTTCACCACCCAAAGGGAAGCTGACTGTAGACAGGCCTGCATTCTCACACAGAACCTCCAACCAGCGCCTCACTTGTGACTACGGATGAGAAGGCAAGGATCATCAGACAGGTGAGAAGAGTACCCAATTGGAAGAGAGGCAAAAGTAATGAAACAGAAAGAAGATTAAAATAAACAGCAATTCTGTGTGACAGAGTAGTTCATCTACCTAGAAGGAAAGAAGTAAAAAGAAAATTAGAGAAATAAATAGTAAGTAAATTAGAGAGCTCTATAAAAATTAAAATTACAGCAGAAAAAAAAATCTATATCATAAAAGGCCTGTGGTCGTGATGCTGTAACGGTGGAACAACCAAACCACAGGTCACCAGGAGGTGCTGGAGCACCTCTCGGCCTCCCCACCCCCACGGGGCACCAGCAGCGTTCACAGAGTGTGCGAGGCATCGCGGGGCCGTGGACATGACCTTGATGGCGGGCTAGGCCTAGGGGACCCCACACGTGCACAATTTAGTTGTGCATTGGGCCTCTAGTACTCAATAAAAGTCTTAGACCATCTGTAGATAAGTTGAGGAAACCTGCTATAAAATAAAATAAACCTGCAATTACGAAGAACAAACCCAAACAACAAATATATGAGTTTAATGCTGAAGATGGGAAAAGCTCAATCCAGGGGGGTTCCATGAATGACTAATAGGGACTCCAGAGGGGGAAGAAAAAGAAAAAAACTCAGGTGAGAAAAATTGCACAGAAATAATACCACGGATTTTCAAAAAGCACACGTCTCCAGATTGAAAGAGCCTCTATGTGCAGCACCTGAACCTGCAAGTCTGAGTAGAATGCTCGAGGCATTTCACTGGCTAGCAACAGTGCTGTCTGTTAAAAGACATTAGAGCAATACCTTTAAAATTCAGAGGAAAATTATTTTTAACTTACAATTCTACATCCTGACTCCTTATTTTATTTATTAAAAAGACACTCTCAGCTATAAAAGAATCCAGAAAATTACTCTGCAAACTTTTCACTCTTAGTTAGAAAGCCAATGGAGAATTTGTTCCAGCAAAATGAAGATGGTAAATTGAGAGAGAGGAAGGTCATGGGATACAGGAAATAATGGCTTCAAATTAGGTAAGTGACCAGGGGAGAGGATGAGACCCACACATCAGGCCACATGGGAGCAGGAGGGCAGAACACAGAATGCAGCTGCCCATGTGGCAGTCTAGGGACCCCAAAGTAGCCTGAGCGGGCTTGGTAAGTTTCTCTGCCAAGGGCCTGATAATAAATATTTTAGGTTTGCAGAAAATCCTGATTGTGTTTCAATAGTTTTAGCCCAAGAGCTACTACAGATTCTAAGTAGACAAATGGTTATGGCCGTGTCCCAGTAAAACAGGTAATGTGGTGTGTGGGCCACAGTTTGCCAAACCCTGCTGAGAAAAGCTCAGCCATGGATTTCCAGCAGCCTTACCAATAGGACATCGGAAGAGCAAATCTACTATGGAGAAGGTGGCATCAGTAAAAGTACCTACACCATTAAGCAGTCAG
Source organism: Murina feae (assembly GCA_004026665.1). NCBI lineage: Eukaryota > Metazoa > Chordata > Mammalia > Chiroptera > Vespertilionidae > Murina > Murina feae. The sequence continues at coordinate 431 of PVJC01022089.1, read as the reverse complement.
GTCAAGAAAGGCTAAACCTTTCTCTTTTCCAAGAAATCTTACCAGAAAGAGTAAAAATATTTTATAAACATTAGTATAACACTTTGAAAATAAGCTGTTTTTATATTTTTAATTTGATTATAAATATAAAAAACTGTCTATATTTGTTGGAACACTATAGAAACCTAAGTATAACCTAAGTATAATAGTTAAGGACATAAAGGTGACATCAGTTACAACTGGCAACAGCTATACCGAGAGGAGAGGTGGTATTGTAAGAGAGTTAAATCTTTATCTGTGATAATACGAATGTCTGATGTTGAAGCAGATAAGGAAGTAACCATTAGAATTTGAAAACAAAATCAGTTAGAAAGGATTGTCACACATGAATAGGACTTAGCGTTAGATGAGGAGTCGGAGAAGAGTGGTATGCTTGTGCTTGTCTTTACAGG